>CAUYPK010039166.1:0-18217 GCA_963574355.1 Loris lydekkerianus | reverse complement strand
TATGACAGAGGTGCTTTAATAGGGATTGCCTTAAATCTGTAGATTGCTTTAGGTAGTATAGACATTTTAACATGTTGATTCTTCCCAGCCATGAGCATGATATATTTTTCCATTTGTTAACATCTTCAGCTATTTCTTTTTTCAGAGTTTCATAGTTCTCTTTATAGAGATCTTTCACGTCCTTAGCTAGGTACACTCCCAGATATTTCATCTTCTTTGGCACTATTGTAAAGGGAATTAGAGTCCTTGCTTGTTTTTTCCTCTTGATGTTGGTATATATAAAGGCTACAGATTTGTGAGTGTTAATATCCTGAGATGTTACTATATTCCTTGATCACTTCTAGGAGTTTTGTAGTTGATTCCCTGGGGTTTTCCAGATATATAATTATATCTGCAAAGAGTGACAGTTTGATCTCCTCTGGTCCTGTTTGAATCCCCTTGATTGCCTTCTCTTGCCTGATTGCAGTGGCTAAGACTTCCATTACAATGCTAAAAAGCAGTGGAGACAGTGGGCATCCTTGCCTGATTCCTGATCTGAGTGGAAATGATTTCAATTCTACTCTATTCACTATGATATTGGCTGTGGGTTTGCTGTAGATGGCCTCTATCAGTTTAAGAAATGTTCCTTCTCTCTCGGCTGGACTCCCAGTATTTAGCTTAATTGGGTACTTTTTGGACGTTATCTTTTCTTCTGGACAGGAGCGTCTGTCGAAGCCTGCCTCCAGTCGGCGATCTTGCCCCTCCCTCGTGATTTCCTTCTTAATCTTGTCTTTGACCCAGCTATCATTCAGCCTAGGATTATTTAGTTTCCATGACTTTGTTTGAATATGAAGATTCCTATTGCTGTTGAGTTCACCTTTTATTCCATGGTAGTCCAAGAAGATAAAAGGAATAATTTCTATTCTTTTAAATTTACTGAGGTTAGACTTGTGTCATAGGATATGATCTATTTTGGAGGATGACCCATGGGCTGATGAGAAGAATGTACATTCAGTTTTATTAGGATAAAATGTTCTGTAGAGGTCTATAAATCCCATTTGTTCTTGGATCAGGTTTAAGTCTAATATTTCTTTGTTTAGTTTCTTCTTGGATGATCCATCCAAAACTGTCAAAAGGATGTAAAAATCTCCAACTATTACAGTGCAGGAAGATACCAACTTGTTCATATCCATTAGGGTATGCTTTATAAATTGAGGAGCATTCTGGTAGGGTAGATAAATGTTAATTTATCTAAATCTCTTCATGTTGAGTGGTTCCCTTGACACATGTGTAGTGACCATCCTTATCTTTCTTTATTGTTGTGGGTTTAAAGTCAATTGTATATACAACTAAAACTGCAATCCCCACTTTTTTCTGGTTTCCATTTGCCTGTATTAGAGAAGTCTATCCCTTCACTCTGAGTATATTTTTTATCCTTTAAGGCAGTGGTTCTCAACTTTCCTAATGCCGTGAACCTTTAATATAGTCAAAAGGGGTTGTGAACCGCTGCTTTAAGCTAAGATGATATTCTTGTATACAGCAGATATTCGGTCTGAGTTTATGTATCAAGTCAGGCAGCCTATGCCTCTTTAGAGGACAATTTAACCATTCACACTAATTGAAAGAATTGATAAGCCTGGTTGTGTTTTGGGTGTCATGATTTTCAGATGTCCAGTGGACATTTTTAATTCTTTCACCACTGTGGAAGTTGGGTTCTGTTCAAAAATTTCTGGGTGAGTTTACTTTGGAGGTAGAGCATTGCGCTGGTTATTGTGGAGGATGGGTCTGAGAATATCCTGGAGAGCTGATTTAGTTATGGCAAATTTCTTCAACATGTCTATGTCATTAAAGAATTTGATTTCTCCATCACAAATGAAACTCAGTTTAGCTGGATATACAGGATCCTGGGTGGAAAGATGTTTTGTTTTAGGAGTTTGAAGGTCAATGACCATCTTCTTCTGGCTTGATACCTTTTGGCTGAGAGTGAGAGATTGGCAGTCATTCTGATATTCTCCCTTTGTAGGTGATGCTCTTCTTACATCTGGCTGCTTGTAGAATTTTCTCCTTCATCTTAACCATGGCTAAATTAATCACAATGTGTCTAGGAGATGCTTTATTTGGATCGAGTCTTGCTTGGGGTTCTGAAACTGTCTGCTATCTGAAGTTCTGTATCTCTTGCAACGCTTGGGAAATTCTCTTCCAAAATCTCTTAGAGTAGAACATCTATACCTTTAGGATCATCCTCTTCTCCTTTGGGAATTCCTAGAAGAGGAATGTTTGATCTTTTGGAGTGATCCCACAACTTTCTCAGGGAATGATCAGTTTTTGCTCTCCATTTGTCTGCCTCTTCGAGTGTTTGGGAATGTTCAAAAGCTTTGTCCTCAGTTTCAGAGATCCTTTCTTCTGCCTGGTCAACTCTGTTACTGAGGGATTCTACTGTATTTTGGAGCTCCTCAACTAACCTTTACGTTTCCTTGAGCTCTGCTATCTCTTTTCTCATTATGCCCATATCTTTGGTGACTTGGGCTTTGAATTCATTAATTTCTTGAGACAACTTTAGAACCACTCTTTGGAATTCAATTTCTATCTTTTCTTCCATTCTATTTACCGTATATACTCGAGTATAAGCCGAGTTTTTTCGGCACAAAATTTGTGCCGAGTTCAGGTTTTTCGGCACAAATTTTGTGCCGGAAAAAACTCAGCTTATACTCGAGTATATATGCTATCTTGTTTTCCATCCATATTCTGAATTCAAACTCTGACAGTGCTGCCATTTGTCTATGCATGGCATCTTCAGTTGTATCTCCTTTGTCATTTCTTGGTGGGGGGGTGAGGAGGTTGATCTACTCTGCTTATTCATATTGCCAGAGTTCTTCATTTGGGTCTGCACCATGTTTGTTTTCCATCATTTGGTTATTAGAACTGATAGGGTGAGATTGAATTGGGGTTTCCAGGTAGTAGAGATAGCTGCTTACCAAAGCACTGGGCCTTATAATTGTGGCTTGTCTACTACAACCTTACAAAGGCCCCTTTCAGAGTTTTGGCTGGAGACTCTGAGGACCTACTTGGTGAGGTAGTGCAAGCTAGCTCTGCTGTGATATCAGCCAACCTCTACTCTATTGTAAGAAATAACAGTATTAGGTTTACATCTTGACTGTGAAGAAATACAAGCAGTTGTGGTGCCCAGCCCCCACCCTTCAGTTCTTTTCTGCTACAAACTTCGAAGGTCAACCTCAGAATGTCCCTGAGGGGACAGTCTCTGCTTGCCAGACCATTTGGAGTCAGGGGACCATGCCCCTGCCTGCCAGTCTCAGTTCACTGCCTGGTAAGCCTCTGTTAGCAGGCTCTGTTAGAATTAGGGCGCTACTCTCGGCCCGCAGGTCTCAGTCCTCACCTGGTAAGCCTATGATCACCAGCCCTGTTGGAGACATGGGACCATGCCCTAGCCTTCAGGTCTTATTTCACACTCAGTAAGCCACTGCTCAAGGGTTCTGTTGGAATCAGGAGGCCATGCCCTTGCTCTCAGGTCTCAGTTCATGCCTAGCAAGCCACTGCTCGCAGGCCCTGTAGGGGCTGGGAACCAGCCCTGTCTGCTGAGCTATGGGTGCCGTCAGTGCTGGGGATTCTGCACCCCGTCCCACTGGACACAGCCCAAATCTAGGGTCAACATCACCACTGGCCGGGCATAGTCATAACCAGAGGACTGCTCCTCCTCCCGCTGAGTGTCTCTTTCTTCCCACACCCTTTTTCTTTCCCGTTAGTCACAGATTCCATCCTGATGGTTGGCAGTCCACACTATGGCCAGATCTCTCAGGATAAGTCCAAACACTCTGTGCTCTGCAGGGGGCAGAAGTTCAGACCACCAGGTGAGGGGGAAGGGTGGTCTGGGAGTTTGGACTACTGGGGGAAAATAACTGTTCAATTTTATGCCTGGTGGGGCAGTGTCCCAGGTTCATAAGTGAGACTTCCCTGGTTGAAAGAGACCCAGAGTTTAGCGGCTCTTTCCAGCGAGGTTTATTCCCTGCTTGTTCCCAGATAGCCTGCTGCAGGCCTCCTGCTTGGAGGAGGGGTCTCCCGTCCTCTAGGCAATAGGCTTTGTACCTGTAATTTGTTTTCTTGAACCCTCTTCCTTGGAGTTACAGCTTGTGTAACTTCTTTCTTGGCTCAGCTCCCCACCTCTGGCTTCATAGAGTCCAATTCCATCCAGTTTTTCTTCCTCTGCTCAGGAGCCTCTGCCAAGGGTTGCTACCATTTGCTACCAGTAGGCCATCTTCCCAGAATTAAGACTGGTTTCAATTTAAGAATATGCAGGTTTTGTAAGAAAATAGCCCTGGGTATAAGTCTAGGTGTACTAGCTAACAGGGAGTGGCACAGATAAATTACTCAAGCTTTCAGAGCCTTTGTCTCCTAAGGTGTATAATGGCATTAGTAAGTGCTACCATGCAGAGATACTGTAAAATTCAATTAGGTAACATGCAGAAGGGTCTGGAGAGTGCCCACACAAGTAGGGGCTTTATAGTCACAGCAAATGCTGAACAGGTTTATTAATGTACATTCAATTTTTATGAACTATTCCTAATATTTTATATTAGGTTTTAAAAACTGCTTATAATCTGTTTAAGTTTTCTGTCTCAAGTTTTTTTTTTTTAATTTTTTATTTGTTTTTTTGAAACAGAGTCTCACTCTGTCACCCAGGATTGAGTGCTCTGGCCTTAGCCTAGTTACAGTAACCTAGGTTCAGTTAATCTTCTTTCCTTAGTCACCCAAGTAGCGGAGACTATAGGTGCCTGCCACAATGCCCAGGTAATTTTTGTATACTTTGAGTAGAGATGGGGTCTCACTCTTGCTCAGGCTGGTCTGGACCTCCTGAGCTCAAAAGATCCTTCTGCCTTGGCTTTCCAAAGTGCTACAATTATAGGTATGAGCCAACATCCCCGGCCTTATATCTTACTATTACTTTTTTAAAATGGAAGCCTTTGTATTGATCTCATGCAATTTTCATTCAGCAAATACTTGGGTGTCCTAAAATGGGTAAGGCGTGTAAAGACAAACTTAGATAGAACTAGTCCTCAATCTGTAGTCTATGAGAGATCAGATAGAGATATTGGTACAAGCTCTGTACCTTGTAATTGTCATAAGAGACGTGCAAGATCAAGTTCTACTGAAATTTGGTGGAAAGAGAGTTTATTTCCGGTTTGTAAGATAAGGTTAGTGAAAGATTGAAGGGACAGTGTTAACACATTCAAATCTGAATACTGAGATAGAGGGATGGGGAAGTAGAGATTGAAAGAGTGAGAAAGGGCATGAAGCATGGAGGTAGAAGAGCTAGATACACTAGAAACCAAGCTGAGTATGTGTAGGATGCATAAAGGAAAGAAGAAGAGAGAAGGCTAGTAAGTATTTAAGGTTTAAGGAAGCCTTATGGATATAAACAGAGCTGTGATTTGGAAGGATGAACTTCTACAAGTGTAGCAGATTTCTAAGATATCTCGACATCTAGAAACTAAAACCTGACATTAAAGAGGACAAATGGACACATTTTACAATGAGATGCCACAGATTTTAGAAGGACGAGAAAATAGTCATGTGTAATTTAGGTATTTGTGGGAGTGGGTTAAAAGACTATGGGATGTTACGCTGAGCAGATGCTTCCTTCTACATTTATGCATTTGTACCATATGTTTGTCTTTGGTGGTCTCAACTTCTGTTGCTTTCATGATCTGGGATTTCCAGGTGAATTATGGAAGAAGTACATTTTCCTCTTGAAGGGAAAAAAAATTGGAATGTATTTTAGGGTAGAGCTAGCCTAAACATGCAGATACTGTACCTATGAGTAAGTTGCTAAAAAATATGATTTATAATTAAGTCAATGCATCTCGTCTGTAAATACATTGATGGTATTTGATACTGCATTTTTAATAAATTTAAGATAAGGAGTGATGAAAATTATGTAAAGTACTGTAGAGTAACCCCCTAAAAGATCATGAAGTAGCTGCCACAGAGGAGTCCACCTATAATGAAATAATGGAAGTGACAGAAAGGGAATTTAAAATATACATGGCAGAAACAAAGGAGGGAATTGAAGAGAAAATGAAAAATAATCAAAAGGAAATCCCAAAATAGAACTAAATAATGGATGAAAGACATGAAAGGATATATTGGAGCTTAAGGAATTGAAGGAGTCAATTAGGGAACTTAAAGATGCAGTAGAGAATACCAATAACAGATCAGACCACGGAGCTGAAACAATCTCAGAACTAGAGGATAAGGTTCTTAAGCTAACTGGGGCAGTTAAAGAGGCAGAAAAGAAGAGAGAAAGAGCAGAGTGATCACTTAGAGTATTATGGGACTTCACAAAGTATTCAAGCTTACAAATTATTGGTATCTGAGAAAGTGAAGAAGAATAACAGACAGGAATGGAAATCCTACTGGAGGATATCATGAATGAATATTTCCCAAACATCACCAAAGATTCTGACAAGACACACTCCTTTCACAGGGATATTGAACCTTGGGTCACCTCAACACAGAGAATCTATAGGACACATTGTAATAAGCCTGTCCAAAGTCAAAATGAAAGAAAACTCTACAAGGAGATTGACCAACTGACCTACAGGGGCAGATCCATCAGGGAGACAGCTTACTTTTCAGTGGAAACTTCTCAAGCCAGAAGAGAGTGGTCATCTACTTTTAACCTTCTTAAACAAAACAATTTCAAACCAGAATTCTGTATCCTGCTAAACTAAGCTTAAAAATTGATAGAGATATCAAATCTTTTACTAACATGGAAACATTGAGGAAGTTTGCCACAACAAAGATGTGGAAATACTTAGAACTATTCTCTACATTGACCATCTCAATGGACCACAAGCAAAGTAAACACCCCAAAACTAAAGACAAAACCTAGCTTCCACAATAGTGCAAAGGATAAAACTAAGCAATGGACATTCACAAAATAAGATCAATAGAACTCAACATGCATTTCAGTTCTCTCAATAAATGTAAATGGTTTGAATTCCCTACTGAAGTGGCAAATTGGCTGACTGAATAAAAAAGCCCCAAACAACCATGGCTGTCTTCAGAAAATATCTGTAACCTCTAAGGCAAAACAAAACTTAGAAAGCATTTTGAAAATATTTCAGGCAAATGGAAATCAGAAGAAAGGAGGGGTTGCAATCTTATTTTCAGATACAAGTTAATTTAAAGCAACTGAAGTCAAAAAAGACAAAGATGGACACTTTGTACTGGTCAAGGGAACAATTTGACAAGAAGGCTTTAAATTCTAAATATTTGTACACCCAACTTAAATGCTCCTAGATTTATAAAACAGACCATAATTGGTCTGGGCAATATGATATCCTGTAACACCATAATAGTCGGAGTCTTTAACACCCCTCTGACAGAACAGGTCAGATTCTGTAAATAGAAACAAAGCAAAGATACAAGGAAGGAACTTAAATGTAACCCTAGAACAAATGGGATTAATAGACATATACTGAACAAAGGAATATTATGTTCTTCTTGTCAGCTAATGGAACATACTCCAAAATACATCATATCCTAGGACAAAAATCAAACCTTAACAAAATTAAAAGAATTGAAATTATACCTTGTTTCAAATCACAAGGTAATAAAGATAGAACTCGACTCCAATAAAAATTTTCATCTCAGGTGGCGCCTGTGGCTCAAAGGAGTAGGGTGCTGGTCCCATATGCCGGAGGTGGTGGGTTCAAACCCAGCCCTGGCCAAAAACTGCAAAAAAAAAAAAAAAAAAAAAGTAATCTCTACATAATGTTAAGGAAACTAAGCTCATGCTGAGTCACAGTTTGGTCAACGAGGAGATAAAGGAGGAAATTATTAAATTCCTCAAGCATAATAACAATGAAGCTACAAGCTACCAAAACCCATGAGACACTGCAAAAACAGTCCTAAGAAGGAAATTTATTGCATTGGAGGCCTGTGTCCAACAAATGGAAAGAGAGCACATCAACAACCTACTAAGTCATCTCAATGAAATGGAAAAGGAAGAGCAATCCAATCCCAAACTTAGAAGAAAAGAAATGGCCAAAATTAAGTCAGAAATACATGAAATTGAAAACAAAAGAATCATTGAGAAAAATTAATGAAACAAAAAGTTGATTCTTTGAAAAGATAAATAAAATCAATAAACCTTTAGCCAGATTAACTAGAAACAGAAAAGTAAAATTTCGAATAACCTCAATCAGAAACGAAAAAAGGGAAATAACAACTGACACCTCAGACATACAAGAGATTATCTCTGACTACTACAAAAAGCTCCATGCCCAGAAATTTGACTATGTGGAGAGAATGGATCAATACCTGGAATCACACCATCTCCCTAGAGTTAACCAGGAAGAAATAGATCTTGAACAGACCAATATCAAGCACTGCGATTGCAGAAACAATAAAAAAAAACTTTCAACAGCAAAAAGGCCAGATGGCTTCACATCAGAATTCTATCAAACCTTCAAAGATGAGTTTGTATCTCTACTGCAGAACCTATTCCAAAACATTGAGAAGGAAGGAACTTTCCTCAACACGTTTTGTGAAGCACATATCACCTTGATTCCCAAACCAGGAAAGGATCCAACTAAAAAGGAAAACTACAGACCAATTTCACTAAGGAATATCGATACAAAAATACTCAACACAATCTTAGCTAATAGATTGTAGCTGCACATTAAAAAAAATAATAAATCATGATCAAGTAGGCTTCACCCCAGGGATGCAAGTCTGGTTTAATATATGCAAATCCATTAATGTTTCACCATATCAATAGAAGTGAAAACAAAGACCACATGATCCTCTCATTAGATGCAGGAAAAGCATTTGACAACATTCAGCATTCTTTTCTAACAAGAATACTTAAGAAAATAGGCCTGGGTGGCACATTTCTTAAGCTGTTTGAAGCTATCTATGACAAACCCACAGCTAACATCGTACTGAATGGAGTAAAATTGAAAGCTTTTCCATTAGAACTGGAAGCAGACAAGGATGTCCACTATCATTTAACATTGTGCTGGAAGTTCCAGCTAGTGAAATCAGGAAGAGAAGGATATTAAGGGTATCCAAATGGGGGAAGAGGATGTCAAACCCTCGTTCTTTGCTGATAATATGATCTTATTATACTTAGAAAACCCCACAGACTTAACCAAAAGACTCTTGGAAGTGATCAAGAAATACAGTAACATCTTAGGGTATAAAATCAATGTCCACAAATCACTAGCCTTTGTATATGCCAATAACAGCCAAGTTGAGAAGCAAATTGAGGATGTAATTTCTTTCACAGTAGCTTCAAAAAAAATGAAATATCTAAAAATATACCTAACAAAAGAGGTGAAGGATTTCTACAAAGAGAATTATGAAACCCTAAGAAAAGAAATAGCAGAAGACAATGACAAATAGAAGAACATGCTTTTGGCTGTGAAGAATTAACATTGTTAAAATGTTTCTACTACCCAAAGTAATCTACAGATTCAATACCATCCCCATTAAAATACCAACAGCATACTTTTGACAAACTGGAAAAAATATAGTTCTTTGTTTTATATGGAAGCAGAAACAATCCTGTACAGCCAAGGCAATTCTTAGTAATAAAAACAAAGCTGGAGGCATCATTCTACCAGACGTTAGTTTATATTTCAAGTCCATAGTGATCAAAATAGCACAGGATTGGCACAAAAATAGAGACATAGACATATGGAACTGAATAGGAAACCAAGTGAAGAAATCAGTCACTTATTGCCATCTGATATTTGATAACAAATAAAACCATACAAGTGGGGAAAATAATCCCTATTCGATAAATTGTGCTGGAAGAACTGGATAACTGCATGCAAAAGACTCAAACTGGACCTGTACGTTTTACAACTTACAAAACCTGGCTGAAGATAGATAAAAAATTTAAATCTAAGACAGTATAAAAACAGCATATACTTATATACTCAGTATAAAGTAAAATGCAAAAAAAAAAAAAAAATAATAATAATAATAATACAGAAAATCCTGCAACCGGGAGATAATGTGTAATGGTACTATTTCTTTACTTATCATTTTGTTTATATATTCCTACAGTAAACACTTAAAAGCACATATATACAATTTGCCTTATACATACAGATGTGTCACCCTCCTAAATATAGTAACCATGTGCTCACTTCATCAAAAATTATTTTAAAATATTTTACGGGCTGAAGAGTATTATAAGATGACATAATGTATTACTTCACTATTTTTGGACACGTTGAGTTTTTCCAGTTTGTTAATGTCTTTTATTTTTGTTTATGATGTTTTGCCTTTAAAATTTTATGTATTCACTTGATTTATGCACTCAGCTACATTTCTCTTTACTTTTAGATAGTTCCTGCTTTGCTTTTATGCTTACAAATTCCTTCCCAATTTTTACTTCACTCTTGAGAATAATACAGTAAGAATAAACCCAGTATTCCATTATTGTTTGGGGTAGGTTCAGAAGAAATCATCCTGAGTAAATATTCTTCCACTGACTTATAAAGCAGTGATGGAGTGACTGTGACTGAGCGGTTTAGCAACCAGGTGCTCTTTTAAGTGCCAGTGTCTTGTCTATAGTAGGAGTTCAGCAATTTTTTATCGATAAATCAATAATTACAGAATTAAAATGTATTTTCTTCATGTATGTTTTAAATAGATTTTTATTTGCTATAAAATTTATCTTTTTAAAATTAAGGACTGAAAAATAGTTAATAGCTACAGAAATATACAAAAGAGGAAGTGAATCTCTTGAAAATCTTGTTCCTCATGATAAATGTTTATTTGGTATATATTCTTCCAGTTTTTTTGTATGAAGTCAGAATTATTCATTTAACTGCAAAAAAATATATGCATATATTTATTGTTGCATGATATATAGTGAAAAAAATAAATCAGCTAGAGTAGTTATTGTATCTCTATACAAAACAACCCCTAAAAAAAATTAGTACTATCTGTATGAACAAACATGGAAAGATGCAATATCATTATATCAAAGAAAAAGGTCTATTTTTTTTTTGTTTTTCTTTTTTTTTGGAGACAGTCTTACTACGTCACCCTTGGTAGAGTGCCGTAGCGTCACAGCTCACAGCAACCTCAAACTCTTGGGCTTAAATGATTCTCTTGCCTCAGCCTCCAAAGTAGCTGGGACTACAGGCACCTGCCACAATGCCTGGCTAATTTTTGGTTGTAGTTATCATTGTTGTTTGGCAGGCCTGGGTTGGGTCCAGACCTGCCAGCTCTGGTATATGTGGCTGGTACCCTAGCTGCTGAGCTACAGGCGTCGAGTTGAAAAAGGTCTATTTTAAACCATCCATGTGTTCCTAAGGTACTTATCTATTTGATGGTGTTCTTTTGGAATACAGATGAATTTTAAGGTGTTAGCTTTTAGACTGGATTTTCACTGATAATTCATCACTTTGGGGTATACTCAAACTGAATCATACTACCTTCATGAAATAAAATGAGAAACTTCATCTTGTTTTCCTACATTGTGTATGAATACTAGAACATCTTACCTACCACTAAAATTATCTGTATCTTGAAAGTCCGAAAGAATTAACTGAAAAGGTAAAAACAGCTGGTCCTGGAGCCTTTTTGTACAATGTTTAATATGTACATGAATTAAAATATAAGTGATTTGTTGAAATTATCTATGTTCTTATTTTCAGTTTCTTTGACTAACTTTGGTATACTCAAGCATTTGAATTCAATCATGTTTGTCAGTTTCTCTTTGAATATTTAAAAAATACTTTGTTTTGTTCCTGTGTTGAAGCACCAGTATAATTGAGTTTCTCAAATGTGTGCATTAGCTAAAAAGTTAACTAATTCTCGTATATTTGACTTATGGAAGGACATTATATGTGTATCCTGTGAGGATGGCCATATAACAAGTCTTGTCTTCTTTTTCTCACCAAAAGAGTAGAGGAGTGATGTCACCTCTGCTTAAATTTCCTCCTGGTTAAGGCTCTAGATGTCTCTAAGAAGCATATTATTATACTAAGATTCCTTTTTTAAATCATAACAGTTATATTTATTGTAATTTGGATCTGACCTCAGTCAGTTAGCTATTTATCAAAAGTAGTCACCCTTTGCTAGGTCTTATTTCCTTTTGGTCTTGATTGCATTTCCGTTTATTGTTTATTTAAGTATATAACCAGATTTTTCTCTTTACAATCATGCTTAAAAAATCTCTCTATGGGTGGTGCCTGTGGCTCAAAGGAGTGGGGTGCTGGCCCCATATGCCGGAGGTGGTGGGTTCAAACCCAGCCCTGGCCAAAAACTGCAAAAAAAAAAAAAAAATCTCTATATTCCAGCTTCTCTTCTATATTTGGAAAAACCAGTATTAATTTACATTGTAGTATTAATTGGGTTCCTAATTTTTACTTCTTCTGAGATGAGTTTAATTAACTCTTCCATTTCACTCTTTGACCAAGTAATTTAAGTCATTGCTCCTAATCTCTCTTCAGCTAAAAAATAAGGATACTGTTATTTCAACTGAGACATAAGGATAAAGAGTAAGCTCCGTCACAGTAGGTACGTATCAGTCATTGAATGTTAGTATTTTTGTCACATAGGTAGCTTTTATAACCTACCAATGTAAGTCTATAGAAAGATGAAGTATAATCAAAACGAAGACTATATTAAGAGGTATGAAAACATGATAATTCTTTTCGCCAACATATTGACCAAAGGTGCTTTTATATGTCACGGACATTGTGTCTGGTCTTACCTGAACCGTTTTTCAGATACCCATTTGCATCTATAGTTGTATACATGATATAGGGTCCGGGCTGATTTACTCCAAAGGGCTACAATTAAAAAAGGAATAGTTAAGGCTTAGAAAGCAACTGAATTATTTGAAGTTTTAGCAAATGTAATTACAAGTAAAGTAAAAAATTCTTAGATATTATTCTTAAACAAATAATAGGTACTTAGTGAACAAGAAAATATAGTCAGAAAATTTCAAAAGAAAATGTAGTCAGAAAATTCTTAACACTTTAAATGATTTGATAGTTGAATTTAAATAGTTCAATAGCTGGGTGTTATGGCAGGTGCCTTTAATCCCAGCTACTCAGGAGGTTGAGGCAAGAGAATCACTTGAGCCCAAAAGCTAGAGGTTGCCGTGAGCTATGATGCCACAACATTCTAAACCCAGGGTGACAAAGGGAGACTGTGTGTCAAATAAAAATAAATAAATAAAAAAGATGAATATTTTAAGCAAATGTTATTGACTACTTTTGATTCCACCTGGGATAATAAAACTACTGCAGTTTTATTAATGATATTTCTGTTGAGGATAGCATTGCTTTTTCCTTACAGGAATAAATTGGACATATAGTTTTACATTTTTCCACTAAAATAACAAAATAAATAAAATATCAAAGCCTATCCATCATAGTTACAATAAAATGAAAAATGCCAATCAGTAGTTCTGCCACATTTAATCACCCCACATTTACAGACTACATTAATTTTCCAGTTAAG
The DNA here is from genome assembly GCA_963574355.1 of Loris lydekkerianus. Classification (NCBI taxonomy): domain Eukaryota; kingdom Metazoa; phylum Chordata; class Mammalia; order Primates; family Lorisidae; genus Loris; species Loris lydekkerianus. The sequence goes on along the minus strand of CAUYPK010039166.1, from coordinate 4,723 downwards.
AAAAACCTGATAGACTGACAGAGACTAGTTACAATGGTGAGATTTATCTCTAACTAGCATATTGTTTCCTGTTTCTGGACCGTTCCTCAAACTTTGAATAAAATGATACATTCCTTTTCTTTGAAGATCATGGCTAACTAAATAGCACATAAAGAAGCCATTTAGTGCAATGGACATCCTAAGATGAAATGACAAAGTGTTCAAGAAATGTTTTAAACTCTATTGAATTCTTTTCATAGAACCGAACGAAATTTTACTAATCGTCCCAATAAAGTAGGCAAAAATTAATAATGACATTTAGTATACTAATAGTCTAAAAATCATTTTTTTCTCTGGGATGTCAGTAAAGAAATAATGTAATTTAATCAATACCACAGTTGCATGACTAATATTTTGAGAACTTTGTAAGTCCATATGTTTCCAATGGCCATGAGAAAAGAGGTTGATGTAAGAATGGAGGTACTTATAAGACTTTACTAATTGAATCAAAAATTCATGAAGAATATCACAAAAATACAAAAATGAAACTTGTTAAGGAAGTATTTTTATGTAGACAGGTGAATTGCAGTTTGAATATTACTTTCACGGGAGAATTAAAATTCTATGCCTACACTCCTGTTTTGCAGGTGGGTAAGGGAAAGTATTGTTCTTTACATGTCCACAGCTCTAAAGCCAACCACAGACGTTAAGATACAGAATTATCTTCTTCATGCAGTTACCCTTTTTTTTTCTTTTTAGTGTTATCATTTATGTTAATGGGTTAAATATATTTTGTTATTCTTGCTTTCATGTTTATGAAGCTATTGTATTTTTCTGTTACTTGCTTTTATAATACAATATTTTGAGACTTATCTACGAACAGGGATGTGGCGATAGTTCATTTTCCCTGCTGTAGAATATTTTATTGTATGATTATAGTATAAATATTTTTCATTCAATTATTGACATTTGTTTTCATTTTTTTTTCTTATATACATATCAACTGAAAGATGTCAGTAAGTGCAAAAAGTTTGTAAGTGGTTATGAATCCAGAAGTAGAATTGCTAAGTCACAGGATGTATGCATATTCAGCTGTACTAATTAGTGCCAATTATTTTCCTAAAGTGGCGCTACCTCTTTTTACTCCTGTCAGCAGTATATGAGAGAGCCTAAGCTTCACATACTTAGAAATTGTCATTGCTAATTGTATTATCTTTCCTCGGTCTGTTTCTTTGGAAGAGGGTAGGCCTTTTCATGCTTTAAACTTGTCTAGGAAGGCTTAGAGATCATACTTATAAGACAACATTTATCATTTGAGGTGTTATTACCTCAAATTTACTTTGTTACCCTAAATCTAGTCTATACACAAGAAGAGAGGTATGTTGGGCTGTAAGAAGGATTTTCAATGAATGTACACAGTCATACTCTTGAATGTTCGTTTGTATTCACACTTGAAATGTTTCACATTGCTATCATTAGTATCTTATTTTATAAAATTATTTAGGCATTTATTCTTTCTCCCACCTATATTCAATTGATAAAAGTCAGGTCAGCATAAAGTCCTAAAGCTCAAGTTCACCTGTCACCACGGGCCAGTCATTTTGGTATTTGCAGATAAACTCTAGGAATCTAGATTTGATTCTTCCACACACTGGTTCTCAAAGTATGTTACATGGATTCCTAGGGGAGGTCACAAAATACCTTCAGAAGGTCACAGCAGATAAAAACTATTTTCATAATAACACTAAGATGCCACTTGTCTTTTACAGTATATTAATATTTATGCTAACAGAGCAAAAGCAAGGATGGGTAATAAGCAATGGGGCCAAACAATGGTTATTCAGACTTTTTGTTGAAAGTGGACAAAATGAGTCTGTCACATTTAGGAAAATGATTGACAGTATTTGTTACTAATGATAAAATTTGAAATTCCAAGTGAAAATTGGAATTTTGGAAAAATCCATATCTCTGCCACTGTGAATCAATATTAAAAACTATTCTGATGCAATCAGTTGTCATATTAACAAATATGATTCAAACATATGGAAGATCTCCACAACTCAATAAACTAGTATTTTCCAAATGACCAATAACGTGACATTATAGAACCATACATAGGTAAAAGATCCAAAGTGCAAGTTGTACCAGTGGGTTTTAATGTAACAGTGTAGTGTAGAATCACTATGGCGTGGTGTAGGAAGGATCTCAAAAAATCTCCTCTATAAAAGCACTGAGAACACTGGTGAAAAACTGCCGAAATCAACTTTTTCAGAATTTTTCAAGAATCCAAGGAGCATTCAGTTAAGGAAAATGGCTGAATCTTGGTAAGAACTGTGACATTTGTTGTGTTTTAATTTACTCTCTTTCCATACCCCTCTTTCTACCTCTGAAGTAGCCCTGAAAACCAACAGCTTTGCAACTAAGTCAGCTATAAAAATAAACTGCCTAGCAGTCACTGAAGGGGCAGATGATTTTAGATCTACCCAAAGCCCCACTCCCAGCCAATTATCACTATATGACCTATTTAACAGCTCCCTAAAAAGCTCTACTGTCTTAACCAATTGAAAGCTTGTTCTGTGTGAACAGCTATATCACTGAAGGATTCATTGAAAACTACCACGAGTAACTATTTTAAATTGCAGCTGCTTGAGGCAGTGATACCAGTTTGTGCTAAAGAGATGTCCAGATCTTAAAAGGAAAAATAGAGGCTTGGCGCTTGTAGCTCAAGTGGCTAAGGCGCCAGCGACATACACCAGAGCTGGGAGGTTCGAATCCAGCCCAGTCCTGCCAAACAACAATGAGAACTACAAGCAAAAAGTAGCTGGGCTTTGTGGCGGGTGCCTGTAGTCCCAGCTACTTGGAAAGCCGAGGCAAGAGAATCACTTAAGCCCAGGAGTTGGAGGTTGCTGTGAGCTGTGACACCATGGCACTCTACCAAGGATGACAGCTTGAGGTTCTATCTCAAAAAAGGAAAAATAGAAATGAGATGTCCAAAAGGAGACTTTGAAAAGCTCTGCTACTACCTCTGGGACTCTACAAGGCCACAGACATGTGCAGCCTTCTGTCCATGCCCCAAATGGACCCGAGAAAGTTCTCATCTCCTTTAAGGGAACCCCTGAGCATTATAGCTGGCTAATAAGCTAAGGAGGAACTTCAGTGGCCACATACAACAAAAAGTACCTCATGGGATTAGTCCTGCAGAGTCACTGAACAAACAGTAAGAAAACCAAAACAAACCCAGGAAAGTCTGATTTCTAGAATCAACATATAGTTTAAAATGTCTAGTTTTCAACAAAAAAAAAACAGGATATTACATATTTCCATATAGGGAAGTGTTCATACATTGGAGGAAAAAAGGCAGTCAACACAAGATGCCTTTGAGGTGGTGTTGGATTTACCAGGCAGACTTTAGGTCAGCCAGAATAAATGTGTTCAATGAACTAGAGGAAACCATTCTAAAGAACTGAAGACAATTCTGAGAACCATATCTCACAAAAGGAGAATAAATAAAGAGAAATCACAAAGAATCAAATACTGGAGTATAATAAATGAAATGAAAAACTAACCAGAGAGACTGAGGAATAATTAGCAAATGTGAAGATAATGACAATTCAGATTATCTGGTTTGAAGAACTGAAAGATAGGAATAAAGAATGTGAACAGTCCCTGAGAGACTGGGGGTGGGGGGTGGGGAGGCACCATTCAGAATGTCAACGATGACGGGAGGCCCAGGAGAGAGGAGAGAGAGGGGCAGGAGGACACGTGAAACAGTAATGGCTAAAACTGCCCAAATCAAGGGAAACATTAATTTGCATATCCAAAAAGCTCAATGAGGATAAACTCAAAAGAGATCCACACCAATATACATCATAGCACAGTTGACCTTTTGAAAGCCAAGGAGAGAATCATGTACATGCAAGGGATTCCCAATAGGACTAACAGTTGGGCTGGAAATTTTACTTCTGCGTTTCAGTTTTCTCATCTTAAATTAGGGATAATCGTAACACCCACATCATAGGATTGTAGTGAGTATTAAGTGATTGGGTATGTGTAAGTAATTAGAACAGTTCCTGGCACATTGTAATTGCTCAGTATATGTGGGTTGCTTTTTTTTTTTTTTTTTTTGGCCAAAAAGTTAATGTATTTTACTACAATGAAGTGATAAAATCTCATGTTCAGTTAAATTGAACTATTAAGCGAGCATAAATTATTCTGATCAAAACCAGAGAAACATTTGTCAAGTTTGCCTTTTAGTTTTCTTTAATATATTACAGGATTCTAAAATTATAGGAATAATTTATTTGCAAAAATACATGTTTAGAAGACTATTCCATTCTGAGTATATATAGTAAGAACACAGGCTATTAGCGTACAATAAAACCTTTTTCTAAAAGTCCAGTATAGAGGTTCTCAAACTTTACATGCATCAGAATTACCCAAGGGCTGGCTAAAATATAGACGAGTTGGCTGTGCCTGTGATTAAGCTTCCTTGTCCCGTGAGTGTCTGACTTGGTAGGGCTGGGCGGGCCTGAGCACCTGCAGCCTCCATCTTGGGGGTGTGGGTCTGACTAAGCTTCCTTGTCCCGTGAGTGTCTGACTTGGTAGGGCTGGGTGGGCCTAAGCACCTGCAGCCTCCAGTCTCAGGAGGTGCAGACCTGACTAAGCTTCCTTGTCCCGTGAGTGTCTGACTTGGTAGGGCTGGGTGGGCCTAAGCACCTGCAGCCTCCAGTCTCAGGAGGTGACT
>CAUYPK010039163.1:0-21183 GCA_963574355.1 Loris lydekkerianus | reverse complement strand
TACAAATGTCTACATACAATAACTAAGAAAATGCCATGAAGGCTACGTTGAACAGTTTGATGAGAATATTTCAGATTGTATATGAAACCAGCACATTGTACCCCTTGATTGCATTAATGTACACAGCTATGATTTAACAATAATAAAATAAAATAAAATATGTATTTCCTTTAATGTTATAAACATAAAGAAAATAATAATTCCTGCAGCTGCAAGGCTGAGATAGCCAAAAATGAAACTCAACACTTGAGCCTACAGAGTGGTGAATTACATCATTAGCCAAAGCTCTGGCCTCACCAGCTCCTGGGGATATTCTGGAGGATTCACAACAACTTGGCCCCCCCAATCCCTGCTGAGCCTCTTGACGGCCAAGCGCCTCTCCTTGATGTCTGTTTGATGAGGCTGGGCCCACCACAACTGCAATCCCAAAGGGACACTTCCATGCCCACACCCCTCAGTGGCTTCAGATTGAAGCCAAGTCCCAGGATGTCCCGAGAGGCAGGATCAAATGTCAATCCCAAACCAGAATCTGTGCATAACTTTATTTCACATCATCATAAATTTGGAGTAAATGAATGAGTGGATTCCGAGGATGTGCACCAAGGTGGAGAGAAGATCATTTTTATTTGGGTTGTATTAATACAGCTGTTCTGACTGGTGATTCTGGATCCAGGGTGTCAGCCCCTTAAGCTGGGGAAGACCCTAATTTTTTCTGTAGCTGGTTTAGTGGTTGGCAGGTGAGCTGAAGCCCAACCCAGAGGTGGCCCATCCTACCTGGAGATGATGGAACCACCAAGGTATATACGTACAGAGACAGAGAAGTGGATTAACCATAGATGATGTGCTATCCTTAACTAACCACCCTTGTGAAAGCCCAGGGTACCATCTCTTCACCAAGACGGTGCCATCCTCCTTGTTGAGGGGGTCACAACAGCCTTAAAGATGTCTTGGTTTCCAGGTAAGGAATCCTGCCTGTGGTCTGCCTCCTGATTTCAGGAGTGGAAACCAAGAGCCTGGGATGGCGGAAGCCCAGAGATAATGACCTGCAGGGCAAGGTGTGTACATTGCCATAACAGTCAGCAGAGTACAATGGCTGTCCCAACAGACTGACCAGCTGGAATTGGCAGGGCTAATGGATCACAAGGTCCCTGGAGAAAAAGTAGGCTTGCCCATGAGGACATGTGGCAGAAAGGTCTGCCTTCAGGAAGCAGGTCTGACTTGGGCCTCCCTCCCAGCCGTCCCCTAGACAGGGACATGTGAACCCTCCCTCAGGCCTAGACTCAAGTCAGTTAGCATTTCCAGAGCTCCCTCAATGAAGCAAGGACCTGACGTCACATCTGGAGTCTGCCTCATGAATCTCCCCCCGAGGGGACAGTGCACTGTGGCCATTTACGCATTTACAGGAGAACTAACTCCATCAGAGCAGTGACGGTGAACCGCGGGAGTCTGTCTTTCCTCACCTGCAGCAGGGGGACGTGAGCACCTGCCTGCAGGGGCGGTCAGGTTAACCGAGCAGAACAATGGGACAGCACCCAAGCTTTTGTCCTCTGTGGTTTAGTGTCCATTCTTTCATTTGTTTCCATCTTCATGTCACCATACCGCCATCAGCCACTTGCTGGGTGCTGACAGGGAATAAATATTAATTCCTTCCACTGACTAAAAGGTAAATATGTGCCAGCAGCAGTGCTGGGCGTTCATGCCTCTAACCTGAGCGACAGCTCTGTAAGGTCACGCAGCGGGAAGGAACCACACTGGGGCAGGGACCTGGTGTGTCCTGTTGCTAAACCTTTGTCCACGATGGCACCAAACTCTGCAGAGGTCAATAGGAGGAGGCAGCGAGTCAGAGCCTAGGACGTGGTCAGGGTGATAAATGGTGATGGGGAAGAAGGGTGTGAAGGTGCGTGGATGGATAATTAGACAGGCAGATGAGCAGATGGATGAATGGGACACACAGATTGATGGATGGACCAATCCATCCATCAAAGATGGATGTGGGGAGAAAGATGTGGGTCTGAAAGATGTGGGTAGGTAGAGAAGCCAGATGGGGGGAGAGAAGATGGCTGCATGGATCTAGAAGGGGGATTCGACATGATCCCAACCTCCCAGGAGCTCTCCCAGTCAAGGAAAAAGCTGCACTGAGCCTGGGGCTGAGAAGTTGGAGCTGTGCGTGGCAAGTTACTGTGACCATCCACCAGATAGCCCTGCTGGGCTTTCCAGCTCCCCGCTAGCTTCCATGTCTTGGTGGAGCTGTCTTCTCTCCTCCCAGCCAGATCCTCCTCTTCTGGTGCCCTGGGGACCTGAGATGCTGGGGATTTAGGGGAGAAGGGAGGGTTCTATCCAGTCAGGTGGGCGGGCAGGGGTGGGAATTTCTAGGTAAGTCCCTTCAGTCTGCACAGCCCACCACCACCATGGGTGGACTCTACTTTCTCAAGGGCAGAGCTGGGGATCCCAGGATGAATTGAAACCAAATTATTCCAAAAGCTCCTGGTAATGACAGGCACATGGTAGGGGGTCAAGTACATGAGTGAATGAATGAGTCAATCAGTTGTGGGGAGCCCAAATGTTATTTGGTCTAACTGCAGCCAAGTTGTCACCTGGCTTCCCCTTACACACTTCCAGTGACAGGGAGTTCACTATTTCCAGGGGCAAAGTAGTATAGTCGTTACTGTAGCAACTATTTTCATCAGTCAAATGCTTCATCCTCTGGACCCCGGTCAGGCCCAGTGCATGTGGCATCTGCAGGTGGGACCCAGAACACTCTCAGCATTTTATTATGGGCTGGTACCCAAGTCTTCATGAGCAAGAGGAAGCAGAGAACCCCAGAGCCTAGAGGCTGTGAGTCTCTTCCCATTTTTCATGTTTCAGATGAGGTTTGGACCAGAGTGGTCGTGTCCAAAGCCATGAAGCTGGCAAAGGCCTGGCCAAGACCAAACCCCAGACCCTAATTTCAGCTGTTTCTCTCTAAATTCCACAGCCCCTCTGGGACCTCCCCTAGCCTTCCCCATACGGATCTTCCTCCCCACCGCCAGCAACCCCCCACCCCAGTGATGCTGAGAATCCACCTCTCTTGTGGACACCCTTGGGCTGGGGAAACCCATCTCAGCAGCCCCAGCGACAGCTTGGGTCTGGGCTTGGGGTCCATGTGTTAGGGGCTGCTTTGGGACCAAGACCAAGAGAGCAGGCTGCGTGTCTCTTCCTCCCTCAGAGCTTCAGGCCTGCGGGTATGTGCACGCATGTGTGAGTGTGTGCGCGCGCAAGAGTGTGTGATCGCGCCTGAGCCTCCCAGAGCGAGAGGAACACGTAGCAAGCTGTCAGCACATCCTGCCAACTCAGAAAGGTTAATTGTCACACACGATGCCAACAGACAGACCTCCAGCACATTCATTTCGTTTTGTTTTGTGGTTATTTTTTTTTACAACTTTAAATACGGAATATAAATAAATTTTACATTTAAAAAATAAAAGGAAAGCCCCCAAAAATATAATCACCAACTTTACAAACTGAAGGAAGCAGAGTTTGGAGGAGGGAGAAGGGAAGGAACAGGCAGCTCAGACCCCACACCTAAGAGGCCTTGGGGATCTTTTCCCTTCTCTCCCCACCCCCAGCCCAGGAGCTGGTCCCCTGGGAGAAGCCGCCAGAGGTGGAAAGGATCTAAGATGGGGGGAGTGTGCAGGTGGGGAGGGGGTGGGGCGAATGGGGCTGTCCCCTCCCTTGGAGACATTCTCCTGGGTTTCTCCCACCTAGAAGGGGGACTGCTGGAGCAGTGGACTCCGGGAAAGGGAGGCCTGATGGACAACAGTATTGCCTCCCTGCACACCATGGACTCACTCCTCTCTGACCACTCCAATCCCTAGGCTGGGTCAGGGGCACAGACCATTCGCAGGGAAACTTTATATGAATTAGAAAAAAGATCCCTTTCCTCAGACACTTTACCTACATCTGCCAGAAACTGTCATAATACATATACAAATTGGCCACATGTATGGTGTAAACAGTGCTCCTTGCATACAGTGCCCTTGTGCAGTGTACACCCTGTACAACCTTACATGGCAGTCTTGGCTGGGTTGGAATGACGGGCAGGTCCCCTGCTCCCCTGGGCCCTGGTCTTCTGCCCTCAGGGGAAGTGACTGGGGTCATTTGGGGCCTCAGTAAGAGGCCCAAGAGCCCCTTGGTGGCGTGAACTGAAGGGCCAGACAAGAAGACACAGGTAGAGGTAGAGAGATAAGAGGAAACAGAGGAGGAAGTGAATCGGAGTCGAGCAGAGGCCAGAGGCAGGGGATGCCCAGGTCTCCATTTGCATCCACCCCAAGAGCAAACTTCATCTCTAACCCCTCTGAGACGGAACTCAGCCACTTGACGCTCTGGCCACGCCCACCTAGAGGAATCCACATGTTCAAAGATTTCATATGCGTCAAATGGAAAGAAGCCACTGTGAGCAGAGGTGACCAGAGAGAGGAAGTGACTGGGGGACTGGGCACTGTGTGAGGGGGTTTTCTCCAGTCTGTGCTCCAGTCTGAGGCCCTAGCCATGGAGTACAAGGTACCCCAGCCTGCCTGGAGGTGCTCCTCCTCAGAGCTGGCTAGGGCTCCAGGGACCAGGCAGGCCATGACGAGAAGAACTCAGGGCACGCGCAGGGCTCCCTGGGCCAGGCCAGGTGTAGGGGAAGGGACCCCATCAGTCTCTCCTGTACTCTTATCCCAGATTCTCAGGGTCAAGGGAGGAAGACAGAGATGGTGTTCAGTCCTTCTTTTCCTTCTTGAACTGCTGGGCAAGACTCTGGAAGCCGCTGGGGGGAGACCCGCAGATGGAGGGGTGGACGGACACGTGGCGGGGTAGGGGAAGCACCATTGGCCGTCCGAATCAGCATCGAGACAGACGGACGAGGGGAACAATATTATCACTCCAAGGACCCCATGGGGGCAATACAGCAAATACCATATTAAATAACCCTGCAGGCCAAGCAGAGGGACACAGGGGGTCAGAGATAGCTTAGGGGTCCATCCCATGCGTATATGCTCCCCTCCCCCATTCCAAGGGCAAGGAGCTAGAGGTCAACCAGCCAGCTCTGATGTCCAGCAGCGCTCAGGGCTGGGGATTTGAAATGGGTGGGGAAGAAGTGAGGCTGAGGTCTCTCTCCTGTCCCCTGGGACACAATAGGGCTGGGGTCTCCAAAGCCCACCACCCTACCTGTCCCACAGAAGAACTCAGCTGATAATTGGGAAGGGGCTGGATTTTGTGTGGGGAAAACGTCTCTCCCCAAATCCCTTCCACAGGCTGAGGAGAAGGAAACACAGGGTTCTGGGCCTCTGTTTCCCCACCTGGCTCTCACCTGGCCACACTCTCTTGCCGATGCCCCTAGGCTCCGAGGGTCTCCTTCAGTGCCTTCTTGTCATGTGTGTGCTTGAATTTCCGGTGCTTCCCCTTGGGAGGCCGGCGGACTCGCACCGTCCGAATAGTCACCCGTGTTTGGGGCATCTTGGCTACTCAAGAAAAAGATCTCATCAGTACATGGATCACAATTGAGGGGGTCTATGTCTCTTGACGAAGGCTTGCCACAGACCTCCCCAGATCTTCTGGGGCCAGACCTCCTGGGCTTCAATCTCAACTCCATTGCTCACTAGCTATATGTATCTTGGAGACAATTACTGAAACTGTCTCAGATCCTCTATCTGTGAAATGGGGGTAATAAGACTGGCCACCTCATAAGACTGGTGGGAAGAATAATTACAGTAAGCTGGCAAAGTTCTTTGCATACTACCTGACCCAGAGGAAGGATAGATTAAACATAGTTTCAAATTCTTTGTCATTACCCATGCACAGGATCGAGTTCATTTCTTTGGCTCTTGAATCTGGTGTGGACTTGGATCTGGTTAGTTAACAAGAGCAGGCAGATGTGATGCTGTGCTAGTTCCAGGCATAAATCTTAGGACTGATAGCTCTCACCTCACACTTTGGGGAGCCCTGGCTGCCACATAAAAAGTCTGCCTACCCTCCTGGAGAAGCTACATGGAGAAACCAGGTGGGGACCACAGGGAGCTGTCCCAGTCAAGCCTCCAGATGATTGCATCTCCAGCCATCAGACTGCAAATGTAGAGACCAATAGAACTGCCCAACTGAGCCCAAACTACAGACCCAAGAGCAATAACAAAATGGTTATTGTTTTAGGCCACTAAACTCAGATTAAACAGCCATCAGCAAATGGCAGTTGCTATTATTCACTTTTTCCCTATGCCTCTGGCTTAGCCGCCTACCAAGGTTTCCTACCAACCTCTTGGTCCTTCCAGTCATATCATGGGGAAGCCACTGGGCTTCAGGCTAGAACCACACTCCTCACCATGAAGCTGGACCTTTTGGTCACTTGTACCTGTCATCTACCTGCCCCTCACCAGGAAGGGGTGGGGAAACAGGGCTGGCACATCTCAGACCACCTGGCTTTAAATCTGGGCTCTCCAAACTTTGTGCATTTTGGGGTAAGTCACTTAAATGCCCCTGCCTCGATTTCTACATCTTTAAAACAGAGATGAGAGCAGCTCTGGACTCCTGAGATAACACAAAGAAAGAGCCAGAAACCCTTAGCTAGTACTTACTATGCACCTGTGCATTTTAAACTCACTGACCCTCACAGCAGGTACATGTTACAGATGAGGAAACTAAGGCAGAGAGACTGGGATTTGAACTCAGGGATCTGCCTCTAGAATACTGCTAACCACTTGGTGTAAATGACCATGCCTATGAGCCTCGGTCAAGGTGAGAGCTCTTACACTTTTCTCCCTCCTGGGCTCCCAGGGACACTCTGGCAGCTAGATGTGAAGAGTTCAAGGCCAGCCTCTTCTTGGGAGCCTCTCCCCAGTTAGCCAGGCTCTTGAGGGCTAACACCTAATCTCCCACCTCACAGACACAGCTCCCACGAGGCAGTTATCCTATCTCTGTAAATGGCCAGATTTTCTAGTAGTTCAGGGACGTGGCTGGGCCTTAGATACCCCTCAGATGAAAGACACCAGAGGGCCACTAAAGCACCCAGGGAGGTTCCAACCCCCAGAGCTCATGCCATCAATAGGATGGTGGACTGAGCAAAGCCTAAGCAAGTACAAAGTCACCACACAGCTCATGAGTGACAGAGCAGAGACGTAGCCCAGAAGGTCTGACACCAACCATCATATCACAGGTGCTACACACCAAGCCTTAGCCTGGCCTGTGGACAGCTGCCACAAGTACCAAGTGACTCAGTTGAGATAGGAAACTAAAATGGTAAGATTTTTATATCACCTACATATTTTGTTATAATGTACCTTCCAGGAAACTGTTTGGAAAATCACATGAAACAAATACATGAAATAATCTCATTTGAAACATAAAGAGGAATATAATTTTCCTTAATAGAGAAATCATTCTCCTCATTATAAATAATTTACAACATGTCACTTTGAAGCTGTCAAATGATCAGCCTTCCCAGAGCATCCAGAGACGCAGCTCAGCTCTGAGAACAAGACAAAGAGGCCAAGGAATAAGAAATGAAGATAAAAAGATTGACCTGCCTCTAACAAAAGAAAGTTACTGAAAATCAGAGCTGTCACTTACATCATTGTTTTTTATTTTAATGCTCATCTAATTGTATTCACTTGATGATTTGATCCTTACTGCAAACATTCAAGGGAGAAAAGCCTGTGACTATACAACACTGGGTTCTGTGTAACCTTTGTTAACTCCTTAACCTCTCTGTGCTCCAGCAGCCCTATTAATAACACTGAAGGATCAACTTACAAGGTCATCTCTCTGGTCCATTCCAATGCTATTTAAAAATCCTTAAAAATGGCCAGGCGAGGTGGCTCACACCTGTAATCCTAGCACTCTGGGAGGCTGAGGCAGGTGGATTGCCTGAGCTCACGAGTTTGAGACCAGCCTGAGCCAGAGAGAGACCTTGTCTCTAAAAATAGGTGGGCATTGTGGTGGTATTTTAGCTACTCAGGAGGCTGAGGTAAGAGAATGGCTTAAGCCCAAGAATTTGAGGTTGCTATGAGCTGTGATGCCATGGCACTCTACCGAGGGTGACAAAATAAGACTCTGTCTCAAAAAAATAAAAAATAAAAAGAGCTTGGAGAAGTGCCTTTCTGACAAAGAATAGCATGTGCAAAGGCCTTGAAGAGGTAGAAACTTATCTGGACACTGAAAGAAGCCAGCCCAGGCCAGCCCAGGTGGGGTGGCATACATGAATGGGGGTGGCTAGCAGCAAGAACAGGGAACCAGCCAAGGGTTACATCCTTAGGGAGGGCCAAGGAGGAATCTGGAATCTGGATTGTTCCCAGTGAGAGAAATGAAAGCCTCAGATGAATTTAACTAGGTTTAATTAATTTTATTTTATTTTTTTGAGACAGAGCCTCAAGCTGTTGCCCTGGGTAGAGTGCCATAGTGTCACAGCTCACAGCAACCTCCAACCCTTGGGCTTAAGCAATTCTCTTACCTCAGCCTCCCAAGTAGCTGGGACTACAGGCATCTGCCACAGCACCCGGCTATTTTTTGGTTGTAGTTGTCATTGTTGTTTGGCAGGCCCGGGCTGGATTTGAACCCACCAGCTCTGGTATATGTGGCTGGCACCTTAGTCACTTGACCTACAGGCACTGAGCTGATCTAATCTCTCTCTCTCTCTTTTTTTTTTTTTTTTTTTTTTTTTTGAGATACAGTCTCTGTCACTTGGGCTAGAATACAGTGGTATGACAGCTCATTGCAATCTCAAACTTCTGGGCTCAAGCAATCCTCCTGCTTCAGCCTCTCAAGTAGCTAGGACTACAGGTACATGCCACCATGACCAGTTAATTTTTCTTTTGTTCTTTTTTTGAGGTAGTCTCACTTAGTTACCCTGGGAAGAGTGTCATAGCATCATCTACCTGGGGTAGAGTTCCTAGAGTGTCCTCCAGGAACTTCAAAATCCTGGGCTCAAATGATCCTCCTGCCTCAGCCTCCCTAGTAGCTGGGACTACAGGCCCATGCCCCACCATGCCCAGCTAGTTTTTCTGTTTTTAGTAGAGACAGTGTCTTGCTCTTGCTTTGGGCTGGTCTTGGAACTCCTGAGCTCAAGCAATCCCCCTGCGTTGGCCTTCCAGAGTGCTGGAATTATACAGTGCATGGCAATTTTTCTATTTTTTTGTAGAGAGGGCATCTTATTCTTGCTTAGGCTGGTCTCAAACTCCTGACTTTAAGTGATCCTCCTGCTTTTGCCTCCCAAGGTGCTAGATTACAGGTGTGAGCCACCACTCTGGTCCCAATCTCCATTTTTAAAACTGCTCCTGACCCCGGCTGCTACAGGGGAAGGGGACTGGAGGCTGAGTGATTCAGAGGCAGACCTCAGAAAGATAGTTACCTCGCTGCTCCTGGGAACCACCTGGGCTTCCGGTTATAGGCCGTACAGCTGTCACTGTTTCACACTTGCAAGCCAGGTGGTCCTCCAGAGTCACGGTGGCCTTCTTAAAGATCGGCTTCTTCCGCACAATCTCGATCTTTCTCACCTGGAGGACAGAACCACCAAAACATCCCTGTAGGGGCCATGTGGCAGGATCCCAGGGAGCCCAAACTGCCTGCCCTTCCCATCCGTGTTCCCTGGCTGGATCTTTCCTCGAAAGCCCAGAGAGCAGCCTGCAGGGCAAACACTTTGGCCCAAACAATAGCAGAACCTTGCCCTCTGCCCTTCTCATAGCTTTTCCACCAAAACAAGTCCTCCCGACCTGCAGCCCCCTCAATGCCCCCAGAGAGGGAAAAAGCCAGAAAGGCATTTCCGGGCTGAGCTGGGGCCTGTGGTATCTTCATTCCTGGAGCGCCAGCCAAGGTCAGGGCCTGCGGCAGAGGCGGGAGATGGCTGTCTGAAAGGAAGTGGGGGGAGACTTCATCTAGGAGGAAGGTGGGAAGGGGGAGGTCAGCTGTCAGGTGTCCATCCAAAAATCTGGAAGTACTGGGGACAGTGGGTGGTGGGGTGGAGAGCCCAGGCCAGGGATGGAAGGTGGGCAGGAGGAGAGGCCATGGGTGGACAGCAGGGTAAGAGCGTGTGGCCAAGCAGGGAGAGTACTGGCTATGGGAGGTACTGGGCCTTAGAGAGGTGTTCCCATTGCCCAGTGGCACAGGCCTTCAGTCCAGGCGGACCCACGGGATGCAGAAACCTTTCCATATGCATCAGAAGACAGTGCTGGTTTCACTGACCCTGCTGTGCCCAGAGTGAGACTGGGGAGCTCCCTGGGACAGCCTCTACTCTAACACTTTCTTGACCTGAGTGTATGTAGCCCCAGTCCCTCAGAAGGAAAGGCAAAGTCAGCACTCAAGTCTTCCGTGGGGAAGCTGTCCCGGCTCTCGCAGTGCCTCCCTGCCTGCATGCTCCTTGTTAAAGACAATGTTGGTCAAAGGGGGATGAACAGGTGTCAGAAATGCAGGGGAGCCTACAGGATCCTTTCTAGAGAGAGGTGAGAATAGGAGAGGGCACTGGGGGAGCCTGAGTCACTGCCCAGGACAATGCGAGTGTCAAAATAAATGTTTGTAGGCCTATCTCTTCAAGGGACACTTAGTGATTTTTGTGCCCCTAAAGGAGGGAACCAACATCCATTATTTAACACCTAGTCCTGTCTGTGGCTTTGGTGATAGTGGCCACCTCAGAGAACTCATGGTGAGCCTCAGCATGCCTGATCAGAGGGAGCTTCCCAAGAGTGACCCTCTCTGGACAGAGCCCAGGAACATGCTGGGAATGCCTTTTGACTCCCCCTAAGGAAGCCTGGTCAGGAAGCCCCCTAAGGCGGCCCTGGCCCAGCCATCAGAACCAGACCACATACCTGGACGGGCCGCAGCTGCACCTGGGTGGGGCGGCACTGAACGTTGCGGTTGTTGCAGCAGCCAGAGCAGCGCTGCACTTCCACGCAGGGCGGCCACACCAGGAAGTTGGCATTGGTGCGATCCACAAGGCGCCTGGAGATCTCGAACACCTCAGTGCGCGTCTTGCACTCCGCAATCATAGCCGGCTCAGCGACAGTCAGGGAACCTAGAGGGGGAGGAACCTCTGTCAGGAGCAGTGGCCTGTCCAGCACCTCCCACCTGTTAAAAGAGCTCAGTGGGTGCTCTCCATCCCTTCAACCCCAGGGTTTAGGTTTCAAGTCCAGGCTGTTATCAGCCATGGGACTCTGGCAGGTGGCTGAGCTGCTTGAAGCCTCAGTTTCTCCAGCTGCAAAATGGAGGTAATAAGATCTAAACCCAAGAACCACCGTAAAGATCAAGTGAAATAATCCAGAGTGTGGCATGTCATCAATGCTCAGTGCATGTTCATTTCTTTTTTTTTTTTTTTAGAGACAGAGTCTCACTTTGTCGCCCTTGGTAGAGTGCCATAGCGTCACAGGTCACAGCAACTTCCAGCTCTTGGGCTTAGGCGATTCTCTTGCCTCAGCCTCCCGAGTTGCTGGGACTACAGGTGCCCGCCATAACACCTGGCTATTTTTTTGTTGCAGTTTGGCCAGGGCTAGGTTCAAACCTGCCACCCTTAGTATATGGGGCTGGCACCCTACTCACTGAGCCACAGGCACCACCCGCCTGTCCATTTTTTTCTGCTGGCACACACCGTTTTACTCTTTATGATCTCACACATTTATGGATTTGCCTGACATGGCCCTTACCCATGTCCTGTGTTATCTTATAACCACTCTTACAATCTATTCTTGCAGTGTTGTTTTTTTAAAAGCCTCAACTTCCTCATCTATGAAATGGGATACTAATAGTGCCTATGTCTCACCTGGGGATCTAAGAAGTCACATGAGCAAAGCCAGGCCTAGGGGTGCCCCGGGTTGTTATCATTATCCAAACACGGAGAGACTGAGGTTGCTACAGTTAAATTAACCCATCCCAATTGAGGAATGGGCCTCAGGTCACCTATAGGTTTCCCCAGCCACTGTCTACATTGTTTTGGGGGCTGCAGGTGGGAAGAGAGAAGGAAGGGTGTGCGGTGGGCACTGGCCTCCCCTGGGAAGGCTTCTCTGGGCCCTAGTAATCCAATCTCTTGCTGTCTGCAAGGGAGCACGAGGCAGTCCCCAGCTCTGCTCCGTATCTACTCTCCCAGCCCTTAGTCAAAGTGGAGACACACAGTACCAGGGAAGGCAGTAAGTTCAAGTGTTAGAGGCTGGCTGGGGTACCAGCCCTGCTACTGCCTAGCTGTGTGACCTCCCTACTTCTTTACTGTCTCTGGGCCCCAATTTTCAGTTCTGCGAAATGGGGTTAATAGTATGTACCTCCAGTGTTGAAGTAAGGAACAAATGAGTTTCAAAGCCCTATACTTAGCAAACAGACAGTGTAGGCGTGAGGGTGATGACTCAGGTTCTCAACATTGAGCATTCAAGGATGATTACACTCTCTTAGTTCAACCCAGTCCTAAATGTAGGGGAAAGAGAGTTTAAAGATGACCCTTGGAGCCCTAGGCTGGCTGCCTGCCACAGTTCTTCTTCCCTGGCACCCATCCTTCCAGGGGCCACTGGTGCAGCCTTCAATCTTACCCAAGCTCCTTCTCCCACGAGCCAAGCTCTCCTGCTCGCCTCCAGAATGGGACCGAGTCATGTTCAGGTCCAACTCAGCCTCATCTTCCTCTGTAGGAGAAGACATCCTACAATCAGACACCCTACAGATACCACCAGCCAGTCCAATCATGGGGTGGGGGCTCCGGAGGAGGTCTGAGAAGGCAGGAGGCTGGCCTTCCGGCTGCCCACCCCTGTCTCCCCCCCAGTCTTGGCTCCGAGGGGGGGCCCTCTAGGCAACCCCCAGAGCAGCCACAGGGCTCAAAGAGAAGGGGGCCCTGGCTGCACCCCTGGACTCTTTAGCCACATTTTTGGCCAGAACCCATGTCAGTGAAGTTAAAAATAACCCTTCCCCTTTGCTACTGTAAGCGAACCCTCCTCAGGCTCCAGGGTGGAGCAAGGACCCAAAAGCACTAAAGGCCAGTTTCCAGTGCCCCTCCACCCAGCGTTCCCATAGGAAGTGCTGAATGGAGAAATTCCCAGAATCCCCAGGAGGACCGGCATGCCCTGGACAGCCTGCTGGAGCCCCGGACAATGGCCCTGTTGGGAGGAGCAATGGAGAGAGGAGGATGGGGTGGGAGCCGAAGGCAGAGAAGAGGGGTGGAATGCCTTCACACGTGCCCCTCCAGGGCCTAGTCTCCCTCTGGCTAGTCTCTTACCCTGTAACCTCTTACCTCACATCTGTCCCCTGTCTGCCCATTTATTCCCCAGGCCACAAATCACAGCTCCCTTCTCTAGCCTGGACAGTTTTCAGCTCAGCGCCACCAGCACTCCTTGGAGACATTAGCCCTCTCTAGAGCCAGTGACAGAGGCTGGTTGCTGGGGAGTGAGGCCTGGGGGGTGGACTCTGAGCCAGAGATCAAATCATGGACAGACCCTCTCTCTCTCTCCTGGTTGAGAGCCAGCAAATGCACTCAGGGGTGTTGGGAACAAGTTCCTGCCACCTCCTCTCAGCACCTCATGGCTTGTACTTTCACCCCAGCCTGCCCAAGACAAAGCTCCTGATGGCCACAGCCCGTCCGTCCCAGGTCCTGCAGGGAGCCTACTGACTGGTCTGTTTCCGTCCAGGCTGACAGTTCCCACGTCACAGTGTCTGTCTGTCCCTCTGGCTCCCTTCCTTTCTCCCTGCCATCTCTGGAATGTCCCTGGTGGGGCGGAGATGGGGAAAAGATGTGCTTTGTGGAAAGGTTAAGTCGATTAGGAAAAAATAGCCACATGGTTGCCTTGAAACAGGCCTGCTATTGAAAGCCTCCTCTCCAAGATCCCGACCCCCACCAGGGGTGTGGAGGGGCTGTCTGAGGGTGGGGGTGAAGGGCCCTGGAAAGAAACTGCAGAAAGGCTAAATTTGGAAGTTGCCCCATTGTGTGGCCAGGGCCAGCAGTCGGGCATGGGGTGGGGGTTGTGGGAGACGTAGGGTGGGGACCCTGGTGAACAATAGGTGGGCCCAGCTGGGCCCCCTCCTGCCTGCCCCACCACCCCCCAGCAGAGGCAGGATTGAAAGAGCCCGGGAATGCTTTTGAGAGGGCGCCAGGGGCCCAACGGGGAGAGGAAACAAAGGCAGGAAATGCTGTTCCCCCGTAGATAGCGTCTGGGCAAGGATTACAAAGTGACAAAGAGACAGAACCCCAGAGGGAAGGGGACCTGGGGATGCAGGGGGGGGGGTGCTGACCAGGGCTCCAGGGAACAGGCCAGAGGTCAGAATAGAATGGAATTTGCTCTGAAGACAGCATTTATAAATACATTCCCAGTCCAGCCCGCCAGCCCTGCCACGTGTGTGCCACCAAGCACGTGCCCATTCGCTGAGTGTGTTCTTGGGCATGGGCATGGCTCTCTGCTGGTTGGGGCCAGGTGTCCCTGGGAGACCTCGTGGACTAGGCCCTTGGCCAGAGGGGTGGGGAGATGGCTCCTCCAGCCCCACCCTCTGTGGCTGGGTCCACACCTGGATACAGCCATACACACATGGATGCCCTGGGCACCTTCTCCCTGCCTGCCCTCCACCCAGCACTCCACCCTCAGCAGGAGCCACACTTGGATGCTTCTCCCATCACACCCTGTGCCCCAGGTACCAACCAGATTGCCTACCCAGCCCTGCCCTGGGTGGGTGTGGCTGGGCCTCTCTGGGCAGCCTTTGGTTCTCTGGATGTCAGGGAAGAAGGGATGCCTCCTGCCCTGCCCCTCCCAGCTCCCCTTAGGGCTCAGTAGAAGGCCAGAGCAAGGGACAAGGATTCCAATTTACCTACGGAGTCTCTGTGCAGCAAGCGCTGGAGGTCATCAAAGGAGCGGATAGAGTGGTCACTCAGCATCTCATAGAGCTCTTCAGGAATGGGGTCCCCCTGCCAGGCAGACAGCATGAGTGAGTTGGAGGCGGGGCTCTCCTGCCACGGATCTCCCCCACCACACACTTTGTCCTGCCGACTGGGTACGCAGGTCATGGGCAAATGGACAGCCAGGTTGGGGACAGGCAAGATCCAGGCCTGACAACCAACATCACAAAGGCCTGGGAGCCTGAACATGCCAAAGCCTCTAATACTAGCTCAGACCCCGCAGGAATCCCAGCCTGCTTCACGCTGGACCTGTCTGCCTCCGTTTCCCCCGTCATGCTACAGGTGCCCCAGAAGGCTCCTAAAATCTTACTCCTGTCTCTTCCTTCACACTTGACAGCTAATGACAGCAGCATTTACCACAGGTGTTCGAATTCCCATTGTGCAGATAAAAAAACTGAGGCTCAAACAGGGGACATCCTCTGCTTCTGCAGATAATTATTAACAGATGCTGCACTGAAGTTTTTTGTTTATTTATTTGTTTGTTTGAGACAGAGTCTCACTATGTCACCCTCGGCTGAGTGCCATGGCATCATAGCTCACAGCAACCTCTAACTCTTGGGCTTAAGCGATTCTCTTGCCTTAGCCTCCCAAGTAGCTGGGACTAAAGGCGCCTGCCACAATACCCACTTATTTTTTTGTTGTAGTTGCCATTGTCGTTTGGCAGACCCGGGCTGGGTTGGAACCCACCAGCCCCAGTATATGTGGCTGGCGCCCTAGTCACTGAGCTAAAAGCGCCAAGCTTGAAACCCAAGTTTGAAAACCAAATTTTTCTGATGGCACAGGCTGAACTCCCAGGCTCCTGGGTATAAGAGGTGCTTAATCAATTTGCAGAAGGGTAAGTTCTCAGAAGGTCACAAGTTCTAGCAGTATCTATATAGTTTCTCACTTGCAAGAGCAGAAAGGGAACCCTGAGATACAGCCGGGAAACCCGAGCGCTTACCCCTGCCCTGTGCCCAACCCAGCCCTATTTTTAGAGCCCCTCTGGCCTGTTACCAAACACGCTCAAAACTTGACAAGTGCTTTAACAGGCCTCACTCGGAGCCAGGCTTCCTCCAGGGAAACCGCAGGTTCCACAATGACACGAGAGTAGCCGACAGGAAGGTCACAGCCATGTCCCCCACAGTTCCTGGTGACCTGAGGGGCTGATGCCAGAGATCCTGAGAAAGCCGAGCCCAGATGGAAGATCAGAAGCACAGTCCAGACCTCCAACCACCGAGGGGCAAAGAAAATGCGTTCGATGTCTCTGTATGTCTGAAGGCTCAGACCTGACACACGTGTGCACACGCACGTGTGCAGGCACAAGCAGGCAGGGTCGTGGGGTCTTGAAAGAGAGCCCTGGAGAGAGCATCAGTCAGCTTGGCTTTTTACTGTGCGCTAAACCACTCTGTGCCTCAGTTTCCCTGGATTAAAAAGGGAGAAATTGGGCGGTGCCTGTGGCTCAACAGGTAGGGTGCCAGTCCCATATACCGAGGGTGGGGGTTCGAACCCAGCCCCGTCCAGCTAAAAAACAGCAGTGGCAACTGCAACAAAAAATAGCCAGGCATTGTGACGGGCACCTGTAGTCCCAGCTACTCAAGGCTAAGGGAAGGGAATCGCTTAAGCCCAAGAGTTTGAGGTTGCTGTAAGCTGGGATGCCACAGCACTCAACCAAGGGCAACAGAGTGAGACTCTTTCTCAAAATAAATAAATAAAATAAAAATAAAAGGGAGAAATCCGTGCCCCTCTTAGTTTGCTGAATTGTTCAGGGATTGGAGTCCAAGGGGCTTAGCAGAGGCTCCTTGGAAGGGGAGCTGCTCTCTCACTGCCTCAGGCAGGGAGAAGAGGTCATCTAAACCCCATGGCCAGTGCTGGGGGCTCTCCCCCAAAACTGTTTCCTGGACACTTATCATGGTGTTAGGGAGCAGCTTTGCCAGGGTGCAGCCATGTCTTGCCCTGGCCACCCACATCCACCTGGGAGCTCAAAGACACACGGTGGGGTGGGGGTGACAGCTTTTCAAGCTACCTAATTCCTTGAAAAGACTTGCCTTGGTTTCTTTCTTTGAACCTGGACCTTATAAACCCACCTGGTGTCTTAGAGCTGCAGGGAGGCTCGATGGAGAAAAGGTTGAGGTCTTGGCTGAGAAGTGGGGTTCTCTATGGCTACACTGCTGGGTGGCCAGGGCCACATGCACAAGATTGCAGGGTGGGCCCAGGTCCCCTCACTTTGCTACCCCATCTCCTTTGGGCTCTGCCTCCTCCCACCCCAGAAGAAGGATTACACCTTTGGTGTTCTCCAAATGTTGACAAAGTACCCAACCCACAGAACCAAAGGCTGGTGGCTGGTCTCCCATGAGCACCAGGGAAGGTGACTGCCTGAGAGTCTTGTCAAGCCCACAACTGGCAGGCAGTCCTGACAGCTGGATCCCACACATTGTGCTGTTACCAACTGCACATGACCTGGGGCTGGTAACAGCCCCTCTATGGTCCAAAAAGAGCAGAGGAAAATGAATGAAAGCAGAGGTGCCCAGCCAGGCCTCCCTTGCTCACTCACAGAAGAGAAACAAAAGTGCATGTGGATTCCATTAACCCCCCCAGGGGAGGGGCATGAAGGCCTAGTACCAAATGGCACTTAATGCTTGTGCCAAGACCTCTTTACCCATTGGACAATTGGCTGTAGCTGCCAGCTGTGGCCAAGGAGGCAGACCCTGAAGAGGCCTACTGGACCCAGGCCCACGATGCAAAGCAGATGATGCCTTATGGAAGCAATTTCAGAGCCTCTGAGGCTAAGAGGGGAAGAACCAAGGATAGAGACTGGGGAAGTGGGAGAAGCACACAGTAGGTGCTCAGTAAATATCGGTAACATGCATGAAGGTGTCTGCCTTTCTCCCTGGGGTTCTGTCTGATACGATTCTCCCATCTACTCCATCTGGGATATTCTTCTCCCACTCCCAAGCAAATTATCCCCTGAAGAGCCCATTTTCTTCTAAGCACAGAGGACATTCCCACACATGCTTCTGGCAATTTGGCCACTAGATGCTCAGATTCACTAGAAGCCCCCTGGATTTGATATTAATACCACAACTAACATTAATCAAGTGCTGACTTTGAGCCAAGCACAGCGGAAAATGCCGTCCGAACTACCAAGCCTACGAGGCTAGCACTATTTTTATCCCCATCCTCCAGATGAGAAATCTGAGGCTTAAAAAATTAAACAAGCAGCTACAGTCTAGACAACGAGTAAGTGGCAGAGCTGCTCCTTCCAAGGCTCCAGAACGCCCATCCCTTCCAGTCCACCACAGAGCTTCTCAGCCTCCTACCCCCTGGGCTCTAGGGAACTTGGCCCTCAGCATCATTTGAAGTCCATGTTGGCTCATTATCCCTGTGGCATGTTATACCTCAGTGGTTCTCAACCATCTTGGGCCCCCAGGGAACACTGGCAATATCTGAAGACATTTCTGATGGCCACAACTGGGGCATGCTACTGGCATCTAGCAGCTAGTCATCAGAGGTGCGCTCAGCACCTTGCAATGCACAGGAAAGCCCCACAATAAAGCATTATTGCCCCAAACATCAATGGTGCAGAGGTTGAAAAACCCTAAGAACAAGGGCTTCAGATGTCAAGGAAACCTCCATTCTTGGAGTATTTTAATCATCCAAAACCCTGGCTTCTTTATCTTTTAAGTGGTGCTAGATACCTCACCTGGGGTTTCTAGAAGGCAAGCCTCCACCTAGCAGAGCAGCCGCAAACAATGGGTAATGAACTGTCACTGTCATCATTAATTCTTCCAGTATGGCTCTTTTGTGGGCAGCAAGTGGAGCACATGCTTGGCCAGAGGTGCATGACACTTCTGAGGATGACAAGGAGTGGGTGGACAGCTACCCGCTCAAGGGAGAGTGTGTGACTTCACATTGTGCCCTGTGCTGGGCCGCAGGAAATGGTAACCTACCTCCACGCTGACACAGCCTGGGGCCGCGTGGGCTGGCAGGTCCCTTCCGGGCCAGGAGGTGGGTGAGGGATGGGGACATTCAGCATGTGGTCAACTCCAGGATTTGATGGGGGAGGGGTGGACATGTACAAGGCACCTGCTTGGAAGTGTGGGAGGGTGGGCTGCCTGGAGCATGGTTCTGTGGTTCCTGGGCCCAGGTTCTGGGGACTCCAAGTGGGTACTTCCCCTCAAAGATGGAAAAAGAGGCCCAGCACCCTGAAGAAGCTGCCCAGGATCGCAGGCCTAGGCGTGGTGAGGAGGCAGCTGGGGTAAAGCCAGCCATGGGAGCCAAGGCAAACAGCCTCCTCCCCACCCCACCCTCAATGCCAGCTGCAGAAGGTAGGAAGGGCACGAGCCAGCATGAGGCCAGGTGAATTACCTGCTCCCAACCAGGCTGGCAGATCAAAGGGGCTTGAACCCCACCCTCTTGGGCCCCAACACGCGTGCACATGCGTGCACACACACAAATACACACTCCCTAGCCTGTCTGCCATTCCTGCTGAGGGAGACACAGCCCTCAACCAGGGTGTTGTCTGTGGCTGGCAAAGGAAGAAGCTGACAAGGCCTCACGCCTGCTTGCCTGAGAGGAGCAGGCCTTATTTAGATCAGATGCCAAAGCCAATCCCTTTGAAGAAGCCCTCTCTGGGCAAACCACAGAAGCCATTTAGAACCAGCTCTTCCCACCTAGCACTTCCCTATATAATTGCTCCTGGGACCCTCAGATCAGCCTCTCCCTCCCTTCATGGAAGCCCAGCACACTGGCCTCCCCATCTCTTGCTGGAACAGAGAAAATGTTAAAGTGGAAAGAGAGGCACCGGTCCAGCCATTTTTAATCCTGGTGTGCAATGCTATCATTGCTTCTATCATAGTCAAGAGGCCAGGGAATTCTCTTCTTTGGAAACTCTAGGCTAATTAAAAAAAAATTTTTTTTTTTTTTTGAAACATAGAGTCTCACTTTGTTGCCCTGGAGTGCTATGGCATCATAGCTCACAGCAACTGCAAACTCTTGGGCTCAAGTGATTCTCTTGCCTCAGCCTCCCATGTAGCTGGGACTATAGGTACCCACTACAATATCCAGCTATTTTTAGAGATATGGTCTAGCTCTGGCTCATGCTAGTCTTGAACCCGTGGGCTGAGGCAATCCATCCGCCTTGGCCTCCCAAGTGCTAGGATTACAGGCGTGAGCCACAGCACCCAGCTTGGTTAATCCAATCTTTTTAAAAAAATTTTTTAATGGCTCAGCGCCTGTAGCACAGTGGTTAAGGCCCCAGCCACGTGCACCAAGGCTGGGGGGTTCAAACCTAGTCCAGGCCAGCTAAACAGCAATGACAACTACAACAAAAAAATAGTTTATGAAATGCTTCATAAACTGCAAAGCACCACATATAATCCTGGGCTCCTGCATCTGTGAATTCATGGGCATTGTGGCAGGCGCTTGTAAGTCCCAGCTACTTGGGGCTGAGGCAAAAGAGAATTGCTTAAGCCCAAGAGCTGTAGGTTGCTGTGAGCTATGATGCCATGGAACTCTACCTAGGGTGACATAGTGAGACTCTGTCTCAAAAAAATAAATAAATAAAATAAAAATTTTTTAGATGGTGGAAACTGAGGTCCAGTTAAAGATACACAAAGTCTAATTTTCCTTGGGTTTCTTCCCCTCTGTCCTGTCTAATCCTGGCAGCCCAAGTCCCAAGACAGGGAAGAGAAACAAATGCTTGTCTCAAGATGGGAGGGCCTTGAAAGACAGATGCCAGAGGGCAGCAAGGCATCAAGGGAGAGGGGCTGACCTCAGGCGAGGACTCAAAGCACCCAGGGCCAGTACCCCCACCCCCATTCACTGTCCTTTGCACAAATATTTACTGTCTATCCTGCTCCAGGCACTATCCTAACAGTGGTAACCAGGACAAGAGCTCTCTAGTGGAATTGACCCTCCAGTGGGGAAAGCAGATAATAAACAACAAAATAAAACAGAAAAGGGAAAGAGCTGTCACAGAAGGGGCAACTGGGGGGGGGGGGGAGAGCCAAGGGAAAACAAAAGACGAAAACAAGTACATCAAAAGCCGATGGGACACAACACCCCCCCCCCGCGGAGGCCGCCCGGTGGGTGCGCTAGGTCGGGCGAGCGGTCCTCGGGGCTGTTGCGGGTGGAGGGGGGGGGGGGGCGGGCCCGCCAAGAGGCGGACTCAGCCGGAGTGGTGAGATGTTTACCATAGGCATAGTAAGTACTTCTTATAGTCTTTTGTATTCCCTTCGCTCTCCCCCCCCCCCCCAGTTGCCCCATCTGTGACAGCTCATTCACTTTTGTTTTTTATTTTGTTGGTTTTTTTACTCTTTACCCAAAGGATGGTCAAATACAAAAAAGATCAAATTTAA
>CAUYPK010039160.1:0-37150 GCA_963574355.1 Loris lydekkerianus | reverse complement strand
TCCATTCTATTAATCTAGTTTGTAATCCAAATTCTTTATTCAATTCCTGACATCTCAGCCAGCTGTTTATGAATGGGATCTTCAGTTACATCTGCCATATCTTTCCTTGGAGGGGGTTGATCTATTCTGGTTATTCATGTTACCAGAGTTTTTCCGTTGATTCCGCCCCATGATTGTTTTACACCCTTTGATTTTTCCCCTGGAGCTTTGTCAAGGACCCATACAGTGCTACAGCCAGAGAAATGGGGACCTGTTTGGTGTGGTGGAGCTAAATGGTTCTGTCTTGTTTTCAGCTGGTCTCTGTTCGACCCTAGTGAAACAGTTACTCTGGGTTGAAGTCTCAGCTTGGAAAAATACCAGCAATTAAGTCACCCCGCCCACAACAGGCAACAATTGGAAAAGGAAAATCAAACCTTCCTACAACCACACACCCAGGGCACACATGAATAGACCTCAGGCGATTGGCTCAGTTCAAAAGGTCCAAATCAATTGTCTCAGTCAGCATCTGTCTCAGGTTGGAGAGTTTAAAAGGCCTCTGGCAACTGGATCGCAGGGGTCTGGTGACTACTCAGATATGGCTTACTCCAGTGCTCCGTGGAGTCAGGAGGACCCAGCAAATAGATCAGTCTGTGAAGGTTGATGCCTCCTTCCCCACCTTGCACCTCTGTCACACCCAGTCACTGATATCCCGGAAGGGCTGTGACCCAGTTGCCTGTAGTGAATGGATACTCCAGGGGTTTGCATCTGCCTGTGTCACAAGGAAATCTATTTCTGCTCAGCCAGGCCACTGCACTCTGCCTCTATCTAGCAGGGGGAGGTGAGGCCTGACAACCTCGGGCACTTGATGGAGGCTGGGGGGTGTTCACTCAGTTCCAGCCCCGCCCCTGATTGCTGTTACTGACAGAACAGAACAGAACAGAACAGAACAACTTTGCGGAAATTTGTTTCTGCCCCTGCTAAATTCCCCTGTAGAAGAGAAGCTGTTTTGAGTTCCCAGAGCCTGTGCCTCAGGTCCTGTCTTTGCTCCTGCAGGTTTGTGTTCGGTTACCTGTCAGTTCTAGCCTCCTGTCTTCCTTTGTCTATACGCTGACGATCCCCTGAGGGTCAGGTACGTCTTAGGCTCAGTAAAGTGGTCCTCTGGGTCAGCCCCACCCTGAGAACTTCCCGGCTCTGCACGTGTGTTTCTAGTCCCCGTGCTCCATCCAGGCTAGTACTGCCTCAGGCAAACCCTTTATCCACGGGGCCTGCATTTCTGTCCCAGATCTGTTCCGTGGTGCTTGCCCCCTGAGTAGATGCCCACCCTCCTCTGGTTGCCCAGGGAGACAGGGGGTGTGACTTCGGAATATCCAGGAGTGAGCACTATTGTTGCCAAAAGATAGCTGCTGCTCTGCACCTCGGGGCACTACCGCTCAAGTGTGGTTCCCTCTCAGCCGACCATCCTCTCCTCACTCCCGTGCGGTAGAGTCAGCACTGACCAGCTGTAGTTTAGGCCCTGTCCACACCCCTTGAGAAATCACCCAAGAATCTGGACTCCTGGGGGACAGGCCTCCAGACCTCAGAGTGAGAGTGGAGGGGAGTGCTAGTAGCTCAGAGTTGCAGGTAGAGAATATATAGTTTTATGCCTGGCAGGAGAACTCCATGACACCCTAGTAAGGGAGGTAGATCCAGTTTTTAGAGGGTCTCTCCCATGGAGTGTAGTGGGAGGACCTTTGAACTCTGCTCATTTGTTTGTGAGGCACTCCGAGCCGTTCTCATGGGGGAGGGTACTCCCGTCCACTTGGTGATGAATTTTGTACCTTTTGTTTGCATATTTGGGGTCGCAGCTCGCCTCAGCGGGGTTGATGTGCATTCTTCAACCTTCTCTCTTGGTGCAGCTTTAATCCACCAGGTTACTTGCTAAATTTCTGCCCTTTAACTCTCCTTCTGGACGGGAGCCTCATTCCCCAGTTCCCGGGATGGCCCGGTGTCCTCCCTACAGATCTCCAAGTACCTGCAGGTCACAGCATGACAGAGACTGCTACTGAGACAACTGGTATGTCCAGGAGATGGAAGCACTGAAGGTGGGACAAACACTCAGTGCCCAGCTCAAGAAATGAACAAATCTTTGAATTTTTTTACTACATCTCTACCATAATAGCTGAGAAAAGAAAGATCAGAGCAAAGACAAACAGCCAGTATATGCATCCCAAATCCAGGAATACCTAGCTAAAAGAGCAAACACTCAAAGAACATCAAGTCATGAATGGTGCATAAGAAAAATGTTCATCTACCCTTGATTTTAATTCTGTAAGTTTCTCATATTGGTTCATCTCTTTTAATCACAAGTGAAAATATTAAATAAGGTTAGCAGTCATTCAAAAAGTAGGCAAGTGTTTGAGTATGGAAAACATACCAAAGGAGACAGTCTCTCCTGCAGCTTATATTGCACTTAAGCAACAAAAGCAATTAATAGTTCATGTACCCGGCATAAAAGGGGAAGAGAAAGTAACTTCTGAAAACAAACTACATGCTGCATACTCTCATTTAAAAACCTGTCTCTACATAAAAAAAAAAAAAAAAAAAAAAACACCTCATGACAAGCCTCCACTTGGAAAACAAGGAATATCAACCTCAGAAAAAAGTTAACTGTTCAAGTTCACAGAGAAGTAAAATAGCAAAGCGTAGACTCAAACTTGAGCTGGTTTGACCACACCACTTAGGTTCTTTACACTGTATGGTTGCTTCCCAAATTCAGAAAAGGTAGTGGTCCGAATTAAACATGTTAAGCAAGGCAACCTGAAAGTTTGACTTGAAAGCAGAGTCTTGATTTAGTTAGATGGAAAAAGGTCGTTCTAGAGCAAGGAATTAGCAGAGTTGGGCAATGAATAAATAGCAAAGCTGAGAATAAAACAGAGCAAGAGAGAAACAAATTAAGGCAATGGAAATTAAAAAGGAAGTTATAAATAATCCAGCCATAGGTTCAGTGCCTGGCATACCTTAGGGATTCAATAAGCATTAAATTAATAAAAAACTATAAAGATGGTTTATGTACAGAAATAAAAAGCATTTTAAAGCAACTTACTCCAGGATAGGCAACTGTTTGACATTAAGAATAAAATCAGTCACCTGATTCTTTCTTCTTCTGTATCCCTGTCCTCTCATCCTCTCAAATCTAATATACTGTAATGGTTTAGAAATTCTTCCTTCATAATCACCCTTCAACCCCTGCCTTCATACCAGTTTCTTTAGGTCCTTACTGCCTCTCAAATAGATGATCTCAGTAACCTCC
Source organism: Loris lydekkerianus (assembly GCA_963574355.1). NCBI lineage: Eukaryota > Metazoa > Chordata > Mammalia > Primates > Lorisidae > Loris > Loris lydekkerianus. The sequence goes on along the minus strand of CAUYPK010039160.1, from coordinate 33,882 downwards.
TCACTGAGGCCTTACTGACCAACTTCTTTTATCTCCAATACACTATATACAGTATACTACAACCACAGTAAGCTTCCAAAGGCACTGCCTAGATAGCTCCACCTACTATTTTCTATTTTCCTTAGTGTCCCACTGTACACTTGGGACGCTTACCCTGTTGGGAGGCCGTTTAGAAGGCAGCATGACTTTCTGGTTCAAATTCTGTCTCTCCTACTTACCATGTGACATTGGCCAATTTACAAATTACTTGACTTCTCTGAACATGCTTCCTTATTTGTATTAATAAAATAAGAATAATATCTCTCTCTCTCTCTCAGAGTGATGCTAAGAATATAATTTAAGTAATGAACTTTGCCAAAGGCTCAATATATATTAATACTTCCACAAACAGTAGCTATTATTGATCCTATACCTTCTCACATCAAGATCTTTGCTGAGATTTATTTTTTTCTTCCACTATTACTGCCTGCCAAAACCATACCCAACCATCCTCTGAGCCTATTCCAAATTCTACCTCCTTCATAAAGCTTTTTCTGATTCCCAGAACCAGCACATTATCTCTCTCTCTCTTCTGTATTTACACATGCTATTCACAGGAAAATGAAGCACAGATGCTAAGAAAACTGGGTCTGGAGTTAGACAGACATGAATATGAATCTTGGCTTTACTACATATAATCAATCAATGACCTTAAGCAAGTTAAAGTTCACTAATGATTCTGAGTCATTATTTTTTCATATGCAAATCTGCAGCAAAGGAAATTTTATAAGTAAAATGGGGATGGAGAAAGAAGGATAATAATATATTAGTAAGTTTGTTGCTAATCTGGTACCGTAGCTGGTACTCAATAAATAGTATCTATTATTAGTAAGCCATTATTAATTCAATTATTAAGTTTTAAATTATGATTATGATATACATCTTAAACACTTTACATGTACCAGCATGACTGGGGAAAAAAAACTAAGTCCTAATTCAAAACAGTCCTAAATTTGAATAATAAATTTTAATACAGGAGTTATTATAAAGCAAGCAATCCAATGTATTTTAGTTTACTATATGTGGATTACTTAAAATTAAAAACAGAGTCCTAATAGTCTTAATAATACAAACTGTGGGACCTTGTATGACTTTTGAGTCAGTCTGCAAATAGGTAAGGTAGGTTGAAATAAGAGCATAGGTAAAAGCTGCCTTAACAGTGCCTCACAACAAAAAGTGCTTAATAAATACAAGATAGCCCTCACCCATACTTTTGTCTTTTAGATTGCTTAACACCTACCAAGAGAACAATATATGTCTATTAGCAGAACACAACTCTTTTTCTGGAAGATATGCCTGCCTCTGTTTTATACAAAGTCAGAATCATTCTGTTCCACCACATGGGAAGGATCACAGGCAAATGCTCAACCAGAGACTTTTCCACACAATGGAAAGACTTTACACAGACAATCAACAGCATCCGCAAGTAAAGCTATATTTATTTAAAAAATCCAAATGAGTACTCTCTCCCTTTTCCCCTTCCTTCCTCCAAATGAAAGTATGGAACATATTATCCTTTTACAACCTTTAAAACACAGTGACCTCATCCAGTTAAGTCTATAGGAGTGGTTTCTAATAGCATGCCATAAGCTGTATTAGAAATAGTGAAAAGCAAAAAAAAAAAGTGGAGAAAAGAAAGGAAGGAAGAAGGAAGGAGGGAAGGAAGGATCTGAGGGAGGGACGAAAGAAAGAAAAAAGCAAAGCAAAGCAAACCTTATAAATATATACAGGATGGGCATAAAGTACGTGTGCATTTTAAGATAGTTTAACATAGTAAATTGGACACAAACTTTATGGACACCCCATATATGTGATAGTTTCAACTTTCAAAGTTATATATTTAATACCAATCACAATGAGAACTGCTCAAAACTGTAACTCTAAGCTCACCACAGCATAAAAAAGTTCATCATCTGACTCCAGTTACCATTTCAGCTTCATCTCACTAATCTCTACTATTGTCACAGCACTTAGAGTATGTTACTATAATTGCTATAGTGTCTGCCTACCATTAGACTTTCATTCACTTGACAAATACACAATAACCAATTATAATACGCAAGACATTGTGCTAATAAATTCCTGGGAATCAATAAGGTATATACAGTATAATATACCTTTAAAATACATTCCCTATTTCATTCTTCTACTTTATGTAATGCACTTTTGTAATGATATGATTTTCAGAGGTCAAAAACACTATTGTTTCAGAATCTAGGTGGCTGAACCAACACAGAAGAAAGATTATATACCAAAACCTTCAAACACAAAGATTTGAAAGGGCTTGATAGACTTTCAAAAGGAATCCTAATTAGATAGGTCTGTCCTCTTTTTCTGGTTCTAATCATTATTCTTTTCTTGCTTCCTTTCAAATTTAATTCAGAAATAGTCCATATAACATTCACTTCCTTGGTTGTAGTCATTCACTGAAAATACCAAAAAAACATCTTATCACAAACTGAATCCAGCAGGACCCTCAAGCTTTGCTGTACACTCTAGTACAGCATCACAGAAGCCAGTCCACACTCACTTGGAATAGTTTTCTCCAGCCTCGTCTTTCTTCCCTTCTGTCTCACCCTCTGTTTTTGTGCCTTTATTTGTTTCATCCAACCAATCTGAGACATGTTTAAGAGCACATTCAACAGTAGACACCATATTCTGAACGGCTTCAAGTTCCTCTGGGGATGGATAGATTGTTGAATGTTTCACCATAACATGGCGATCATCATTGGCAAAAGATCGAATAGATCTCTGTCAGAAGGAAAAAGAGAACAATTACTTCAACAAAAGAAACATCACCTGAAAAAGATGACATATAAATATATTTTAAGCCAACTCACAGCACTAATTGTCAAACTACTGTGAAACAATGCTAAGACAAAAGAAAAAAAAAATCATTCAGGAATAAGAAATAAAATCCCATTCTATTGAAATCCACACCAGAAAATTAAAGCTTTCATTAATATTCTGGTAAGGTTCACCTAGGTCACACTTAGCATTGTGTATTGTATATCTCGTAGCTGAACCTATGCATTCTGAATACCATTTCGAGAAAGGTCATCCACGTCATCTTGCAAGAAACTTCCTATCTTCGAGAGAGTCTCTAGAAATGCATCAAAGTGACTCACGACACCCAGCCACTCCTTTCCAAGCTGCTACAGACTTTTACACCTTAAAAAAGGTGATATTTCACAATACAACAATACAAAACACTAAGTTATGCATGAACACTATTAAAAAAACTGAGAAACATTGGGATAGTGTATGCTATTTGACATTCAAAACTTTGGTACGAGGCTTTAATTTTAAAATAGATTAGCAGGATAGATTCCAAATTCCACACTGGGAACAATATATATAACAAAACAATCAAATTCCCAAGCTAATTTACAAATATATTACATTCTCAATGAAAATCCCTTTGGGTGGCTTAGCGCCCACTGTTCAATAGTTAGGGCACAAGCCACATACACCGAGGCACGCAGGTTCAAACTGGCTAGGGCCAGATAAACAACAATGACAACTGCAACAAAAAATAGCTGGGCGTTGTGGTGGGCACCTGTAGTCCAGCTACTTGGGAGGCTGAGGCAAGAGAATCACTATAGCCCAAGAGTTTGAGGTTGCTGTGAGCTATGATGCTACAGCACTCTACCAAGGGCAACAGTGAGACTCTGTCTTTAAAAAAAAAAAAAAAAAAAAAAAATCCCCTTGGGGTTGATTCACTTAAACCTCAGCAAAAGTCATTTTACAGCTAATATCAGGAGGGCAGGGGGAATGAATGGACAGTCTCAAGAAATATTCTAAGAACATGGATGGGGACCATTGCACCAAAACTAAATATCAAAAAATTTTAAAAAGAATAACTAAAATGATATGCTGGCCCAGAAATTAATGGAGTAGATTAATGCCTAGAAATAAAATGGATTTCATGACAATTTAACAGAGACAATCCTTCACACTCACAAGTGACACACTCAAAAACTTTTTAATATTTCCAAATTACAACATCATGAAGACACTTGTACTAGTACACAGCAAAATGAACAAGGATAACTTGATGGATTTTCCATGAATCCCAAAGTGCTCCCTTTTAAAAGGCAGTTACAAAAAAATAAATAACATAATATAACATGTGGTTATATCTTAGAAACTAAAACATTCACAATTCTTTATAGTCTTACCACATATTTTTGTTTGAATATCAATGCTTAAAAATCATGTATTTTGGATACTAGTAAATTAACATTACAGTGTCACAGTTCCCTATAAAATGAAGCAAAATTTAATTGAAAATGTTAGTAATCCCTTGAAAAACCTCATCATTATATACAGACTAAAATCAATCAGAAAGCTTTCCTTTCTCAATAAAATCTATCTAAATTTCTTTCTTAACTCAAGACCCATAATCAAGTTTCCAACTGGAGCCTTTTGACACAAAGAAACAAACTTTTTAATAAGCACTTTATGAGATTTACTCATATTCCTAAACAAGTAACTAGAAAACAAAAGAGACAATGAATTGAAGATGCTGGGTTGTCAGCTAGACTCATGTACTTGCCAAATTATTAAGTTCTGCCCAGTGGCCTCACCTGAAAAAAATTACATATTACTACATTACACAAACTCTAGGTTTTATCTTACAAATACAGACTGCCAATGTTGTATCAGTTTACTGGCTGTGACAGGATAAACATTATAAAACAACGGTAAAAGGAAGTATTGAAAAAATAAATATAATCAGAAAAATGGGCAACAATCTTATTTACTCAAATATAAGTTCCAAATACATTTTCTAACTATTAAAAAATTAAATCAGAGAACTATGTAGAAGTAGAAAATTCTCATTCATATCAGAGATCTAAGAAGCAAGCAAAAGGAGAAACTGTAACAATTATATAAAATTACATAAATTACCCAAAATTTCTACACCAGAAAGTCTAAGCTAAATTTAAAAAGAATAACTAGGGAAGGAATTTTCTTCAACTTTGACAAATACTATACATAAAGCATATCTTTTAGCTGTAAGAATATCAAGACTGTAAGAAAAGAGCTGAACAGGCAAATAATACAAATGGTAAGAAACACAAGTCTTAGTATGGTTTTTTTCACATTTTACCATGTAACTAAAATGAGAGAGAAAATCCCAAGTTGACTTTTTTTTTTCTCATCATCTAGACCTAAAATATCATAGAATTTCTTCTCTAAAGAGCAAGTCAACCAAAGTATAATCCAGGCACAAATATTTTAACAAGGCAATTAACATTAAGAAACACCATCAGACTTGCTAACCAACATAATCCACATATATAATGGTTAATATTTTGTGCTTTTACTCCCATTTATAATGTCTTTTTAAACCTTTCTCTAGGTAAGAAAATTCACACAACATCCTCCAGAATCAAAATACTAAGGGGAAAAAAAGTCCAGCACATTTTACCAATTAAAAACCTAAGAAACAGGCTTGGGACCTGTGGCTCAAGGGGCTAAGGTGCCAGCCACATACACCTGAGCTGGTGGGTTTGAATCCAGCCCAGGCCCGCCAAACAACAATGAGGGCTGCAACAACAAAAAAAAAAAAATAGCCGGGGGTTGTGGCAGACGCCTATAATCACATCTACTTAGGAGGCAGAGGCAGGAGAATCGCTTGAGCCCAGGAGTTGGAGGTTGCTGTGAGCTGTGATGCCACAGCACTCTACCCAGGGTGACAGCTTGAGGCTCTGTCTCAAAAAAATACAAAACCTAGGAGAGGTTATGACCTCATCTAACATCACAAATTCAGGTCAGAAATCTCTACAAAAAACAAGGTTTCCTCAATACTTAGTTTAGTACCCCTCATACACCCAATTATTTTTAAAGTACGTGACAGAGGTGGCTTTCTGACTAAAACATTCACACATTTTATAAACTCCTATGACATTCATATACTAATTAAAGCTCAGATTTGGGATTTTAATTTCCATAGGAAAAAACTAAACTTCAGGTAGAAGAATAGAGAAAAATTACTTAATTTCAAGTTCAAGATCATCTAACTATTTGTATCAGTTTGGTAATGCCAGTTTTATTAGACAATATAATTTGAGCATTCCTTACTTTGTTTTAATAATTTATTGCCTTGTAGGCTCATGGGACTCCATCTTGTGGTTTAAAGGGCTTATAATAAATTTGAAAACTGATTTGCTTTGCTTAAATAGTAGAGTGCCATCTGTATCTGCAGCACTAGAGCCAAAAATTAACACTATTGTTTTTCACTTGCTCTCACAGTTAACACTTCCATTTTTTAATTATTAAAGTTGTTTGTAAGTAAATTAATCAAATATAAACAAAAACCTACCATGGTTTTCTATAGTATTTTAGCTTTTTTCCCGATCCTTTTCCCTCTTTCTTGTCGTCTTCACGAGGCACTGTTTTGTGTGACAATACCTCCTCATAAGCCTTAGTCCCCTGATAGCTCAGTGTCAATACAGCAAAGATGTTTAAAGACCTATTCTCTGGAATACACCTGTAAAAGGAAGAGGAAAATTTCAAAAATGCTTCTTTATAATTAGTTTCAAGGAAATAAAAGGTCAATTTAATGGATAAAATTAGGGTCTAGAAATTTAAAATGCCAACTTTACCATTTAATAGCTAGGTGACCTAAGAGAGCCATGTCACTCAAAACATCACTTACTTATTTAACTTCCTCAGGTCTAGTTTCTTTTATCCATAAAATGATAAATTATTCCACGACTAACAGATAACATTTATGGAATTCAAACTTTGTACCAGGCACACCAGTGCCTAAAAGTTTTTCATACATTAATTCATTTGATCATCAAAACAATCTCAATTACTGTCTCCATTTAACATATAAAGAAACTAAAGCAGGGCAGCCCTGTGGCTCAATGAGTAGGCGCCAGCCCCATACACCAAGGGTGGCAGGTTCGAATCCAGCCGTGGCCAAACTGCAACAAAAAAAAAAAAGAAAGAAAGAAAGAAACTAAAGCATAAGGACATAATATAACCTAATTAAAATGAAAGCAAGTAAACCATAGAGCCAAGATTCAAATCCAGACAATCTTCTTTAATGTTATTTTGGCTATAAAAGATTTACATTTACTTACTTCAGGGATAAACTTTAGCTATTTCAAAAATAAGTATATGTGAAGACTGAGGCTGTACAGCACACAGGCTTTGGAGTCAGATCTTAAAGTACCAGCTTTGCTCCCTTAAGTGAGCCAGAGTTTTCTCATCTATGCAATGGGGTATTTAGTATCTACTTCAAACTAAATGAGATAGGTTATTTAAAAAATACCTAGTAATGTCTGTCAAATAGTATACATTCAATAAATGGTAACACACCTTAAATTTTCTAATGTTAAATAGAAATGTTTTATTTACGTATCAGATGTAAGTACATATCTCTGAAAAACTAAACTTAGAAAAATATTAGCTATGCTCTACCTAGAACAGCTTTATACAGCAGGTGGAATATACATGTAAAGGCATATGTATCTTTTTTTTTATTGAGCAGATTTAGTTTTCAATTAACAGACATTATTTTTAGAGCAGAGTTAGATTTAAAGAACAAATGAGTGGTAAGGGGAAAGAATTTGCTTTTCTCTCCAACACACACAGCTTCCTCTATTATTTGGTTAGCAATAATTAGTGTAGTACATTGGTTACCAATGATGAGTCAATGTTGATAAGACTATTGTTAACTAAAGTTCACAGTTTAAATTAGGGTTCACACCTTGTGTTGTAGATTTTATAGGTTTTGACAAATGGCATGCATCCACCACCACAGTATCACACTTTGTTCTCCTAAAAATCTCCTGTGCTCTACCTGCTTTGACCTTCCCTACCTCTTCCCAATCCCTTAGTAGCCACTGATTTTTTTTTTTTTTTGCCTTTTCAAGAATGTCATAGTTGTATTCATACAGTATATATGTAGCCTTTTCAAGAATATCATAGTTGGATTTATATAGTATATGTAGCCTTTTCAGACTGTCTTCTTTCACTTAATGACATGCATTTAAGTTTTCTCCATGTCTTACTATGACTTGATAGCACATTTCTTTTCATCACTGACTAGTATTCAATTGTACAAATGTATTATAGTTTATCAATTCACCTACTGAAGGACATCTTGAATGATTATGAATTTTGCCAATTATGAATAAAGTACTATAAACATAAATGTCCGTGTGTAGATGTTATGTTTTCAAATTCTTTGGGTAAATACCAAAGACTACACTTGCTTGATCACATAAGAGTATGTTTAGTTACGCTAAGAAACCACCGTCTTCCTAAGTGGCCTGTACCATTTTGCATTTCCTGTTGCTCCACATCCTCATCAGCATTTGGTGTTGTCAGTGTTCTTGATTTTGGCCACTCTATAATAACAGGTGTGTAGTGGTATGTCACTGTTGTTTTAATTTGAAAGTCCCTGATGATATATGATGTTGAACATCTTATCATGTCTATTTGCCTTCTGTATATCTTCTTTAGTGAGGTGTCCAGATTTTCTACCCATTTTTTATTGTTTTTTTTATTTAATTGGTTGTTTTCATATTATTTAGTCTTAAGAGTTCTTTCTATATTTTGGATACTAGTTCTTTTTTATATATATATATACATATATATATACGTACATACATACATAAGACAGAGTCTCACTATGTCACCCTGTTGATAGACTATTGTTAACTAAAGTTTCACAGTTTAAATTGGGGTTCACACCTTGTGTTGACTTATACAGCTCACAGCAACCTCCAACTCTTGGGCTTAAGTAATTCTCTTGCCTCAGCCTCCCAAGTAGCTGAGACTAAAGGCGCCCATCATAGCACCCACCACAACACCCGGCTATTTTTTTGTTGCAGTTGTCATTGTTGTTTAGCTGGCCTGGGTTAGGTTCAAACCCACCACACTTGGTGTATGTGGCTGGCACCATAACCACTGTGCTACGGGCGCCGAGCCTGGATACTAGTTCTTTATCAGATATGTGTTTTGCAAAGATTTCTCTCCAAGTAGCTTTTTTCCATCCTCTTTAACTGTGTTTTTTTCATAGAGCAAAAATTTTTCATTTTGCTTAATTCCAACTTACCAATATTTTTCTTTTGTGGATCTTGCTTTCAGTGACGATATATCACTTTTTACACTGACCTCTTAAAGTGAAAAGTTTTAAATATCTGGCTACTCGGCCTACAAAACTAGGGGCTTTTTTCAAAACCAAAGAACTATGCCTTCTATACTCTAACCATAAACTTAGTCAAATACTAAAGATTTTTCTGAAATACAAGAAGGAGCGTATTAAAAATACTTTACTTTAGAAAACTTTAAATTTTTTTAATACTAATATAGGCCACCACTCCAAAATAAGCTAAGTAAAGACAAAAAAGCAGGCCCTACTTCTGCACTATAAAAGTACAACCACATATACACTATATTAAAGATGGGCAAGAAAAAATTAGAAAGATACCTCACTGGTATCCCAAGATCACTTTAAGATAAATTATGTAAAATTCATAAGTAAATCAGTTCATTAACTCATCCTAGAAAAAGTGCTACATACCTCATTACTGAATATCACAACAATCATTTTTCAAGTACTCCCCGTGGGAAGCTATGCACTGATGCCAGCACTACTCAAAGCACTTTTCCTACGAGTTCACGGACTTAACGGTCAGACCTCCTACAACCACAACCAACTGCCATTCCAGAAAAAGTTTCAAAATTGCTCTGAAGGATGGATTAGGCACTGGAGTCATTGCAGAACTTCCCAAAGTGAGAAATTCAAAGGTGACTATAGTGATTTTCACAATGAGGTAGGTAGCACTTTTTCTAGGATTAGTTCATGAACTTAACAGTCCAACGGCATATTCTGTACTTAGTACTATACTAGGTAGTACAGAAGATACAAAGATGAATCAATTCAGCACACAGTAGAGGAAGTTAGAACAAATACCATTATAAATACAATACTCCCCCCAATCTATTCAAATAAATTAAACTTTGTCTACAAGGTAGCATTAAGTTTCTGTACAATACTAATGTGCAAAGAATACTGAATTTTAGTACTTTCCTCTAGAAGTTTCCTTTTTTATGTTTAAAAAAAAAAAAAAAACATATGAGGGAAGGCTAAAGTGAAAAGCCTGTAGATTACATATCAATAACGAATATAAAATCCTTACCTAGTCCAAAAATCCAGCTATTCATCTCTACTTAAAAACACCTATAATGATAGAAAACCATTATCATTTGAAGCCTTGCAACAATGGACAGTGGCCGAAAGGTCTTTTCTCAGTTAACAGTACGAACAAAAATGATGCAATGACTTTAATCCTAACCTAAAATACACTGAATGACCCAGTGAAGTCAAACCAAAATGCTTCCTGAATATTTACTGTCAGTGAGCAAAATGAAAAAGCTCTTCTCACATATCCAATCAGAAGAGGGATAAGCCATGTGGTGGCTCACACTTGTAATCCTAGCACTTTGGGAGGCTGAGGCCAGAGGTCTGCTTGAACCTAGAGTTCAAGATCAGCCTGAGCAACAAACAAAACAAGACCCTGCCTCTAAAAAAAGTCTAAAAACTAGCCAGGTGCAGCGGTACATGCCTGTAGCCCCAGCAACTCAGTAGAGACCGAAACAAGAGGATTAGGATCTCTTGCACATAGGAGTTTGAGGTTGTAACCAGCTATGACAACGCCACTGCATGCCAGCCAGCGTGACAGAGTGAGACTCTTATTTCTTGGGGAGGGGAAGGGGTGAGAATGTGATAGTTAAAAAACACGTTACCTCACTGAAATAAACTCACTACACCTTCCCAATCTCTGGTATACCTTACATGACAGGACCACATTCAGCCAGTCAGATAAGTTCAGTGCACCGCAACAAGTATTTGCTAAGCATCTATAATATCCCAAGGACTGTTCTAGATACTCTGGCTATACCAGGAAACAAAACAGACAAATATTGCCAAACTCCCAAAGAGGAGAAACAATCAAAAAACAATAAATATGAGCTGGGCGCCAGTAGTTCAGCTTGTGGGCTTGTGGGCTTGAACTCAGCCTGGGGCCTGAATAGTCAGGTGTTCTGGCAGGTGCCTATAGTCCCAGCTACTAGGGAGGCTGAAGCAAGAGAATCACTTTGAGGTTGCTGTGAGCTATAACACCACAGCACTCTACCAAGGGCGACAAAGTGAGACTCTGTCTCAAAAAAAATAAAATGAAAATGAAAAATTAGGCAAGAGGACTGCTTAAGCCCAAGAATTCGAGGTTGCTATGAGCTATGATGTCACAGCATTCTAACCAGGGCAACAAAGTGAACTGTCTCCAAAAAAAGGGCAAAAAACAATAAAAAAGAAATAAATTCGACAGCATGTTAGAAGGTGTGAAAAGCTTGGAAAATACAGTGAGCAAGCCACCAGAGGGCAGCTAAGTACACACAGGTAATCCATTGAGGGAAGTACAATTCTAAACAACTACCAGGTCTCATTGCAAAGGCGGCACCTGAGCAAAGATTTGATGGGGTAAATGAATCGAACGTACAGGTATCCATGTAATGAGCACTTGTGGGAAAGGAAAAGAGTTAAAGCATGGTCCTAAGAAAGAGAGAGTATGCCTATGAGTATAAGGTAAGTGGAGGAATACAAAAGAGCCAAATATGGCTGGAATAGGGTGAGTTGGGAGAGAAAACCAGAAAAGTGGGCATGAGGGCAGAGGTTAACAAACTTTTTCTTTACAGTGTGAGATAATAAGTACTTTAGATTGTTCAAGTCATAAGGTCTCTGCTTCTCAATTCTGCCTTTGTAGTGCAAATACAGTAATAGGCAATACGTGAACAAATGTGTGTGCCTGTAATCCAATAAAATTTTATTTATGGACACTGAAATTTTAATTTCATATGATTTTCACATCACAAAATGCCAACGTTTGATTTTTTTTAATCACTTAGAAATGTGAAAACCATTCTTAGCCCACTGGTCATACAAAAACAGACAATAGGTCAAATTTGGTCATGGGTCAGGTGGTCAAGTCCTAATATAGGGTGTTTAGGGTCACTCTATGGACTGTGCCTTTTACTCTGACATGGGGAGTCCTTAGAGCAGTGGTTCTCAACCTTCTTAATGCCATGATGTATTTTCACTGTTATAAAGGGGTCGCGACCCACAGGTTGAGAACCGCTGCCTTAGAGGATTTTAAACAGAGAAATGACAATATCTGACTCACCTTTAAAAAAATCACCATCTCTTCCAATGTATTTCCATGGCAGTCATCACCACAGTGACTTACAGGAATCTCTAACCCTTCCTACATAAGCAAATTCCCTTACTTATTTGACTTATTTCACCCATCTTGGATTAATCCCCCAAATTCTTTCCCACTTCTTCAGGACTTCTGCACTTAGCTCACTGACACATACTCTATTCTTGGCATAGGTCTTAGAAATTCAATAACCACAAAGATGACCCTTCTAAACTTCTGGCTTTTCCATTCCTTGTATATGCCTTTTCTCCAATGTTCTTGTGTTCTTTCCTATTTTAGACACCCACTCCCCTATAATCCTCTAATGCTACCACCTTCCACCATCCCTGTCCTTTTCATCCTCACTTCTATTTTTCTCTCCTGGTTAAATTCCAAGCCTAGTTAAATCCAACCCTCCTGGCTATACCACACCAGTAACCATAAACAGCTAAAGGTGACTAATGGAAAAAAATATATATCACATAATGGTGCTAATTGGTCTTTTTCATGACAGAGAACCACAAAAGGCCCACTAATCAACAGTTCTCAAACAGTAGTAGTACTGCATCCCTACAGGGATTTGAAAATACTAAGCTTTTTGGTTGTCACAAGGACAAAGTACTCCCAGCATTTGGTACCCTCAGACACTAAACTTCTTGCAATATTCAATAAGCGTTCCACATAAAATGTAGGTAGGAACCCCAATGAAAACCGTTAATGTTCACTGACTTTCTCACTCTCCTGATTATTTTACATCTTCTCTTATCTCTTCAAACATCTATACCTCCTTCCCACCTTCTTACATTTGACTGGACCCCTGCTTCCTAGTTCATGCAAAATACCAACTTCATACATATATTCTCCCTCCCTCCCTCCCTCCATCCTTCCTGTTTTTATGAATGAATTATCTCTACTCCTATCTAATGTAAATTCCTGAACTCAAACCATCCTAAATCCCTTCCCTTTAGCCTAATCAAGATATCACTCAGTAAGCATGCCCCCTCCTCTCTCCTGCATCATCAATTTTCCCTGTTGTCTCTTTCCTGTTCCTCTTTCAATTTTGTTCCTCCCAATCTTCCCTCTCTTAAGAGAACACCACTACTCCAGCCCTTCAATTGTTCATGACAAAAACTTCTAAGTCATCCTTGACACCTCTCTCCCTTTCGCACCCCAAATTTGATCCATCATCAAATCTTGTCCTTCCAACTGTATCTAAAATCTGACCACTCTTAACCACCTCCAACCTACTTTGAACCACAAACCTAGTACCAACCTAGTTTGAACAACTATTGTGTCACACCTGGATAATACAATTGTCTTCCAACTAGCCATCTTGCTTCCTCACCTAGAGTTTATTATCAGCAATAGCATCTAGAGTATTCCTTTCAAAATCTAAATTAAATTAGGTCATATTACTCCTCTACATAAAACCTTCCACTAGTTTCCTGTCTCTAAGTAAATACTTTATAATTATTAAGACGATAAGCCCTAATAAATTTGATGTCCATTAACTTCTTGGCCTCATCCTCTATCACTGTCTTCTGCGTTCCAACCACACTGGTACCTCTGCTGAGGCTCCCACTTCAGAGACTTTATACTTACTAGTTTACCCTGATTTTCACATAATTCCTTCTCTCACTTCTTAGCTGTCTGCTCAAATATAATCTTATCATAAGCCCACCATTCTTGATCACCCTATATAAAATAGCAACCCCTTTTGTACCAACCCCTTCCTAAAGCTCATCTGTGCCGTTTCTCACCATAGAATTTACCACTGGTAGATGATGTATCTTTGTTTACTGTTTACTTTTTCTTTTGTACACCTAGAACAATGCCTACCTACAGCAAAGTAGAAATCCAAATGAATTTCTCAAAATATTTTCTCATACAGCATCACATTCAAGGCTCACAAAATCCCTCAAAGGTAGTGAAGAATACAACCAATGGTATGAATTTCATGTATAATCTTTTAAAATATTAAAGCACAAATATACAAAGATATTAAGTCATTTGTCTATGATAACACAGTGAGGGACTGGCAGAGCCATCCCTACATGTGGGGAGACTGTCTCCCACATTTTTTCCAATTCACATTTCCACAAACAAATCAAAGAGCAGGAATGTATTTAATTTTGCACAGTGATCTTTAAAAGCTCAACTTGACAGCTAGTCCTTTAAACCATGATCAAACATGAAATAGCACCAGTACTGTACATGCCTCTATAGCTATTTATTTTCCCCCCAGTAAAAGGCAATGGCAGAGGTCATCAGCCTACCTTTAGAATTTACAGATTTTGTGATAATTCTGACCAAAAGGAAAAAGAAGGACTATGCCAAGAAACAGTTAAAAATTCAAGTATTTTCTGTCCTTCTGTGCCCACTGTAGCACACTTAACACCGAAGAGTAAATCAATACCTTGGTAAACAAGCTTCAAACAGTGTCTTTGATTCTCAAAAGATCTTCTGTTGCCATTCTACAGAACATGACATAGGAACCATACCTGGAGAAAGACTGGGCATGATTATTTTTCTCTTAATGAGGCACTTTTGCAAAACAAATTCAGAACCTGCAACCTAGTTATAAATAAGCAGTAATGTTAAAAATTACCAATTTTGAAATAAATCAAATTTTCTTTTCACCTTGGCAAAATAGATTTTCACAAAAAAAGTCTTCTTATGGAAATTTACTTGCAAAAAAATAGAAAGTATAGATTCATCAAGTATTACGTCAATACTGGAATTTTTTTCTCATACAAAAGTGCTAAAAATTAATATATTAGATCCTTTAATAATACAATAATTTAATTTCCAAACTCTTGCCAGCACTCATTCTTCTCTTTCTGGCATCCTCTGCCACAGTTGGAAATCATGTATCTAGGTCAGAAAAGACAAGTAGCTTTTCAGAACAGTTCAATATCTTTGGCTTAAGTGTGATTTTATAATTCAACTCTTTCACAAACTCCTTTTAAAATAAACCCTGACATAAATCACAAGATTAGTATTACTGATATTTATGAGAAGCCATTGGAAAAAATAACGCTGAGGTAATGGACAAAAGAAAAATATGAGATAGGCCATACAACATAATTAGTGCAAGAACAATGGATTCGGGGATTCAGAAGATGTGCATTCTAGTTCTAGCTCTGCCATTAATGAGCTGGACAATTTTGAACAAACCTCAACCTCGCTGAACCTCAACTCCTCCTTTATAAAGAAAAAGGGTTAGGCTACACCCAGACTGCTTTTTTTTAGTTTAAATATGATTCTATGATAAATGAGAAATCTATAGTTCATATGAAACAGATTAAAGTTATTCCTTAAAAGTATATATTGTGATATAATCACATTTTAAATATCATAAATGAAACTAAAAAACACACAACTACAGAAATTTGAACAGTGAGTATCTGACATGTTAGAATTATTTCTGGAGTATGATAATGGTACTGTGTGGGGTTTTGGGGGGAGGGAGTGTTAATACCTTTTGAAGATACATACTGAAGTATTTGCAAATTAATTTATATAAAAATCCAGAATTTTTAAAAAACTATATAGTTGAGGGGGTAGAGAAATAAAATAATACTGTTCATATGTTGACATGTATTAAAAATGAATGAGAGAGGACTCTTTATGGTTCAATAGAGTTTTCTCTACTTCTGTGTATTTGAATATTTCCTTAAGAAGATTTTAAACAGGAATAGATTTATTAAGAATTCAAACATTCTACTTTCAATTTACCTGTTGTAAAATGAGATTTTCAGATGTTGTACTTTTTTAAGGCACAACATGTTTGCTTTGAGACTACATTGGGTCTAACTGCATAAAACCAAAGCAAGTAAAAAACCACCTTTGGAGGCCTGGTGCCTATAGCTCAGCGACTGGAGTGCCAGCCTCAGACACCGGAGCAGGCGGGTTCAAATCCAGGCTGGGCCTGCCAAACAACAATGACAACTACAACCAAAAAATAGCTGGGTGCTGTGCTGGGCACCTGTAGTCCCAGCTACTTGGGGAGGCTGTGGTAAAAGAATTGCTTAAACCCAAGAGTTTTAGGTTGCTGTGAGCTGTGACACCACAGCACTCTATCGAGGGTGACAGCTTGAGACTCTGCCTCAAAAAAAAAAAAAAAAAAATGTTGGGGAGCAATTTAGTAATAACTAATAAAGTCAAAGATGTGGATACCTTATCAAGCAACCATATTGTTTCTGTTAGAAGACAAACACCAACATATATACCCAGTAAGACAGATAACATGTTCAATACAGCAATATTTACAAACATAAAATACTGGAAACCACCTAGAAGTCCATCAACAAGACAATGAAGATATCTATTGCACAGTTTATGAATGACAGTGATGCAATTCATAATGTCTAATTAAAATAAAGTTGATGAAAAGCTAGTTGCAAAATAGTATGTACAAAGTGATGCCTTTCATATTAAGCTTGGAAAAGGTTACATACAATTTATGGAAAGAGATACAGATATACCGTATGTACATTTTTAGTACAAAAAACATTCATGGCAAATGACAAAAAAATTCAGGAGAGAGATTACTTCTGAGAAAAGGAGAGATAAAATAGGATCAAGAAGGGATATATACATAGTACATATCCTGAGCCACTCTCTCTTAGAAGAAAAAAGAAGTTTGGCAAAACATTAAGATGTGGAAAAATTATGTGTGGTGTAAGTATACAGTTATTTATCATACTCTAGTTTGCCTATATGCTTTAAATAATTTATAATTTTAAAGTACTTTTTACATGTAGTCCACAGATAAAATAATTCAGAAAAAACTTGGTCCTCTTTAGCAGGAAACTATCTTAGCTTCAAGGATTAGCAAAGTGACTATTCAATATTAACTAAATATTGATACTGGGTGGAAGGCAGAAGAAAGTTCTCCCATCAAAGATTGTAAATTGCTGTTTTTTCTTGTCTTTCAAGTGGATGAGACATGTTCCATCATAAATTCAAGGAGTGGCCAAAGATACTAAAAACTCAAAGTATTAGAGGGTAACAAGTATAAAATTACTGCCATTGTTATGAAGGTCCCAAAAGACATGATAGGAGGTAATACTGCCCCAAACATTCTTATTCAAATGTTTAAAAAGTCCAGTAATACTTTTATTAGGAGAGATCGATGGAAAGCCCAAGATGTCTCTCAAATCCCTGTAATCTGGCAGGACTGCCTCTAAGTTCTATCTCCCCTATAGATTTTGTCAGACTTGGTTATAGAAGACCTCATCTAGGACACAGTTAACTATTAGGGAGGGATCTAGAATAGGCCTTACTCTAGGGCAGGAGATGGCAAACTTTTTTTAAAGGTAAAACAGCAAATATTGTTGCCCTGAGGACTATTTAGTCTCTGTGGCAACTACAGAACTTTGCCATTATAGAGGAAAAGCAGCATTAAAGTGGGACTATAACCTGGCTAGCCAATCACATAAGTTTTAGTTAGGAATTAAATGAGAAAATACATATAAAAGTATTAGATAAAGCACTATACAAATATAAGTTATTTTTGTGATAGCAATAATCACACTCTTATCAGTAAAGCACAAAAAGTTTTCCAGGTCCACTTTTCTAGCAGAAAAACAGCATGTAAAGGATGATTATAAAAAAGTACAGAGTGACCTAGATGTGGTGGCTCATACCTATAATCCTAGCACTTTGGTAGACTAAGGTAGGAGTTCAAGACCAGCATGAGAAAAGGCAAGACCCTGACTCTATTAAAAAAATAATAATAATAGAAAAATTAGTTGGGTGTGGTGGTGCATGCCTATCATCCCAACTACTATGCAGGCTAAGGCAGGAGGATCACTTGAGCCCAGGAGTTTAGAGGCTGCAGTGAGCAATGAGAAGGTCACTGTACTCCAACCTGGACAACAGAGTGAGACACTGTCTCAGACAAATACAAAAAAACAAACAAACAAAAAAAAAAAAAAAAAACAAGGTGTATGTGCACTATTATGTACATGCATTCATGCTGGGGAAAGGGGACTGAAGATTTTAAATCTGCTAGAGAAAAGAGTGTACATATAAAAATGACAGGAGATATCTCAGGAATGGAAGAAAAAGTATCCAATGTACTCAGCCCTACTATAAAGCTAAATTACAGCTTTCACATGAAGGCTATAACCCAACTATAGCACAAGACTATGGGGAAAGGGCCAAGGAAGGGGAAGGGAGGGGGGAGGGAGGTTTTGGTAGAGGGAGGGTAATGGGTGGGGCCACATCTATGGTGCATCTTAGAATGGGTACAGGCGATTGCACTAATGTACACAGCTATGATTTAACAATAAAAAATTAAATTAAATTAAAAAATGACAGGAGAGATGGGTATCTACCACACAAATGCTATTAATAAGCTCAAGAGCATATAAATGAAGTACATTTTTAAAATTTTAAATTAGGGTATAGAAAAATTCATTTTTTAATGTTTTATTACAGAATTTCTTTAGATTATATGGTTTTATTCTACGTATTTTTAAAGCTCAACAATAATTTCCAATAATTATTAGAATAATACATTCTATATATATATATATATATATATATTTAAATAATATAATCATATAACATCCTTAAATATTTGTCTAGATTCCAAAGATCATATTCATTATGTAACCAAAAGTTGTTACATACACACAAAAACAAAATATATAATAAAATTCAGAGAAAGCATTAATCATTCAAGAAACATACAAGCTGATGAGAGTTTAAAAAAATCATAGTAGTAGACCAGTGAACCCTATTCAGGATTCACTGGGTGTGGTGGTGCATGCCTATAGTCCCAACTACTATTTTCTATTGAGGGTTGGGAATGAGCAATCTATATTAACTGTTACATAGCCTGGCATATACTAAAATGCTTCTTATTCTATTTTCACTCTATTAAACCACCTTCTCAGCTGTTCTACCACTGTAATCTCAAGCCACTTAAATAAATGTCAGCTGTAGTGTACAGATTTTGGCATAAAAAATGAGAAAAGGCCATTTTATTTCTTAAAAACACAAAAATGAGACTATAAAATAAATCTGAATATATTAAAATCAAGAACTATGGGTCATCAAAAAAATACCTTGGAGATGGGAAGAACAGAAAAAAAGCACAAATAAGTATTTCAGAGAGAAAAAATAGAAAACCAATAAAGTGGAAACAATATTAACAAAAGTGATCAAAGAAATGCAATAAAAATAAAACGCCATCTTATATCCATTCACTTTAAAAAATTACAAAGTCTGAAAATACCAAAAGCGAGAAAGAACATGGATCCACAGGGTCTTTTATATACTGATGGCAGAAAAAAATTATTCAGTCTTATTTTCACAAATTGAATAATACCATACCCTGTTATCCAGGATTTTTCTCCTAGGTATACACCAAGAGAAACTTACACATATACTAAAAGAGACATGTATTGAAATGTTCCTAGCAGAACTATTCACAAGCAAAAACCTGGAAAATATGCAAAATGCCCATTCATAGATGAATGAACTCTGCACATTAATGTGATGGATTATTCAGCAAAGTTAATTAACTACAATGACATGCAACAATATGAATATGTACGTATTAGAAATACATTACGTAAAAATACAAAGTCCCAAATTTAAAAGTATTCTAAGAATTCACAAAGATGTGAAAAAGCCATATAAAAAACAGAAATCAAGAGAATTATGAACACAGATCACAGACTTCAGGTTTGAATTCTTTGATGGGAAGGCATGTAAACTGAGGCAAGAGGATCTCTTAAGCCCAAGAGTTTAAGGTTGCTGTGAGCTATGATGCCCTGGCACTCTAACAAGGGCAACAGAGTAAGAATCTGGCTCAATCAATCAATAAAAATAAAAACAGGCTATATATAGACCAGTGTGACTGTTTCATAAACAAGGATTATAGTTAACCCATTATTCAATACCGTGCACATTACATTCCACTTTTTTAAAAGATTCTTAACCTATATTAAATTTTTACAAAATTAAATTTTGGTCTTCCTGATTAGAGTATAATTTGGGGGAGGTGGGGTCAAATCCACTCAACCACGAACAGTTGGCACTATTTCCCTAATACGTATATAACTTAAAAATACTGAATTACTGATAAATATAGTATTCTAAGTTATTATGTGTTATTATGTCTGAGTATAATTCATAGACCATGACTCAACTCATGGTATATCCAAATACAACAGTATTCACAAAACCGCCATTTAGTAAGTCCTCTTAGCATGCTGTATACTGGAAAGGGAACAAAAATTTCTACAACTTATAAAAAATAAATTAGTTTTTCACAAAATGACTTCTCACTTAAACCTCAAAACACAGGCACCAACTCAAAAAGAATCTTCTTTCTCATGAATTGTGACGTTTCCAAGTCAATTTTATTAACTTTTCCAATCTTTTGCTCAGAAAAAGAACAAGGCTAGGCACAGTAGAGTGGCTTACACCTGCAATCCTAGCACTTTGGGAAGGTAAGGCACGAGGATGGGTTGAGCCCAGGAGTTCAAGACCAGCCTGAGCAACATAGTGAGACCTTGTCTCTACAAAAAAGTTGAAAAATTAGCCAGGCATGGTGGAATGCACCTGTAGTCCCAGCTACTCAGGAAGCTGAAGTAAGTTCTCTTGGGCCAGGCTATGGAGGTTATAGAGAGCTATAATGACACTGCTGTACTCTAACCCAGGTAATACAGCAATACTCTGTCTCAAAAAAAGGAAAGGAAAAAGGAAAGGAGAGGGGATTGGGGAGGGGGAAAGGAAAGGAAAAGAAAGAGGGAGGGAGGGAGGTTGGTTGATTTACTCTGTTATTAGAAAATTTTAAATTAGGGTTTTCATAACAACTAACTCAACCACTTAATGCATATGTCTATATTTAACATTTCAGAGAAAAGACTATAAAAATAATTTGTTCTTATGAGTTTCCATTACTGCATTTTATAATTTCCAATTAATATGGTACATATTGGACTTTATATTCACCTACCTCTGACCCAGAGGTTCGTGAGGAAAACAGTACATAAATGATAAACACTAATGAAGAATGACTTTCATATGTAAAAAGGGCCCCCTTGTCTGAATTTCCAGGGAAAAACAAACTTCAAACTTCTAAAGTCTTTAGAATTATATTTATCAGCAGCAAGGCTTTAAATAGCCCAACTAGATAATAATGAGTCTGCCCTTCCAAAAAAAAGAGAGAGGCAGAGGGAAAAGAACAAATACATGTAATGATATAAAAAAAGTAGATTCAATTACTTGGTTAAATGTTGTTTCACCTGTCAAACACTCTTAAGACCTGTATGGCTTTCCCAAGATAGATCATATTACTATCAAAAATATTATTATCCTCAAATAAATAAGATAACATTAAAGACAGACTAGAACTAGGAACATTTCCTACCAGGCAAGATACCAATCAGTGAATGAACTGGAGTCTTAAATACATACATATTCTCATACAGCATTATATAAAGCAATTTTTATAAAGTAGTAAGCAAAGCAAATTCAGCATCATAGACAAATCCTGTGTGCTTCAAAGTCTCAACGTTTGACAAATGGAAAGACAAGCTCATAAATTTTAAAAACTCTTACCACAACTAGTAAATAGTAGAGATTAAATGTAAATTCAGGTCTGATAGCTAGACTTTTATTCAAAGAAAACTAAAGAAAAAAAAAAAAAAAAAATAGAACTAAGCCAGGATACCAGGGTAATAGTGTTGGAATCACCACTCACAGCCATTGTGGCCTTCACAATAGCCCTGTGGATTCTGCTTGCTAAAAATAATATTTCCTGCCCTATGTGCTACTGTGAGGATCAACTGACTTATAGTCATGGATGCAGCTTGAAAAGTACAAAGTTACATAAACAGGGAAGATCACCCTTCCAACCTAACTAATAATATTGAACTCAAGGGACCATAATACAATACCATGAGCTTATGACTGGTATTTTTTCATTCTGCAACAAATTCTACAATTCAAGAAAAATCCTGACTAAATCTCAATTATTCAGTGTGTAACTGATAAATGGAAAAGTACCACCTCCTGGTTCATTTATTAAAACTTGATAGTTTATTCTGAGTTCTCTTTACTTGATAAACTATCAGAGAACAGAGTAAACTAAATCCTCTCAGTCTGAAAAGCCTTCCCACCAATCTCTAACAGTAATAACAACCAGGCACCTGGATGTGCATTTTACATGCATTATTTAATTTAATCCTCAAAAACTCTCTGTGGAAGACATAATTATTATCAGTTGTACAAGGGACAATAATTTAGAGGATAAACTTATCAGATTCAGCAGCCAGTGAGCCACAGAGCCAAGATTAGAACCAGATTCTGCAAAAAATAAAAAAATAAAAAAAAGCCCACCCACATGCTGAGAACCAGTTCAAATGCCACCTCTCTCCAGGAAGCCTTCCTCATCCTATCCCGAGTGTAAAATTATTAATAATACTCCCTCCTCTTCATTCACAAAGCACTGTTTTTATCATGTTTCCTCTCTGGTGACACCTAATGCCTAACTATACTATATTCACTCAGATATGAATGAACAAATATCAAAATCTATAACATTATTATTAATCTTGACATATACAAGGTTGGACTATTAAATTCACAAATTCATTCTAGGAAAAGTGCTACATGCTTCATTGCTGAATGTCATAATGGACACCTTCACAGTACTCCTCTTGGGAAGTCAAACACCAATGCTAGCATCTAGTCCAGCCTTCAAAGCAAGTTTGGAACTCTTTTTGGAATTGCCATCTGAATTGTCATTGTAGGACAGGGAGTAGTGGCTCCCGCCTATCATCCTAGCACTCCGGGAGGCCAAGGCAGGTGGATTGCTTGAACTCAGGAGTTCCACACCAGCCTGAGCAAGAGCAGGACCCCATCTCTAAAAATAGAAGGGCATTATGGCAGGCACCTATAGTCCCAGCTATTCGGGAGGCTGAGGCAAAAAGATCACTTGAGCCCAGGAGATTGAGGATGCTGTGAGCTATGACACCACAGTACTATACCTGCCACAGCACTCTCCAGAGGTTGATAAAGTGAAACACTGTCTAAAAAAAAAAAAAAAAAAAAAAATTGTCATTGTACTAGATCTGACAAATAAGCTCATGAACTCATTCTAGAAAAAGTGCTACATATCTCATTACTGAATATTCACTATGGTCATCTTCGAAATACAGCCAATCCCCTTGGGAAGCTATGCCCCAACACCAGGGCCTTGTCTACCCTTCAAAGCACTTTCTTCTAGGATGAGTTTATGAACTTAATTGTCATACTTCCTACAATGATAATTCTTATGGCCATTCCAAACAGTTTCAAAGTTGCTCTGAAGGATAGATTAGATGCTGACATCAGAACATATCTTTCCAAACGGAGGACTTCGAAGATGACCATAATGATATTTAGCAATGAGGTACATGGCACTTTTTCTAGAAGTTCATGAACTCTACTTTCTGATCTTGTATATACACATATATTCATAAATAAACACATATATGTATAAAATCCTGGCTGATTTTTAAAAACTTTACTTTGGTGTCTGGGCATATAGTCTGGTATCCGTATTTCAGGGACTGCTCCCTGCCTCTCTCCCTAATAATTGAACATATCATTCCTAGATTAGTGCCCTCAAGCAAGCATGTAACTTCTCTTGAGTCTCTGGTTCTGAAGAACCACTTACTTCATCAAGAATTGTTTTAAAACTAAACAAGAAAGCCTTTATAGTGCTTAAGAGAGAGATTAATTTGCCCAAAACCATAGTGCTAATAAGTGACAGCGCCACTGACACTTACATTTATATTTAATCATCTATGTTACCAAGTCAGCTGCCTGATTCCAAAGCCCAATTTTGTAGCATTATCTACATAGCTCACCCAATCCTGACAGCCTTTCAGATCTTAATTCTTAAGGCTGGAGTTGGGGGTAGGGACAAGAACATACCAATCTGATTTACTATTCAATCAAAAAATATTTATTCCAAACAAATTATAAAAAACTCAATAAATACACTGTTGGTAATATTCTAAAACTGCATGAGCAAGAATTCCCTGGCCTTCCAAGTGAGACCCCAGGATCCTGTCTTTTCAAATCACAAATTTAGGTCTACTTCCAATCACTAATGACAGTGAAGGAAAGAAAGAATTTCAGAAATCTGATTTCCTACCCTTATACTAAAAACTAGATTGAACCATACTTACTTAGTAACCTACTCACAGAAATAAGATGTTTAACCCACAGAGTGAAATTTTTCAAAATACTATCCTTAATTTCTTAAATCCTCTGCCTTTACCTTGCACTCTGCTTAGGCAGTGCCTTCTCCCTCAGTAAGCACCCCCTTATCCTGACCAGCACCTCTACCCCCTTCCCAATACTTCATCTACCAGGGTCCTCAGACTTTTTAAACAAGGGGCCAGTTCACTGTCTCTCAGACTGTTAGAAGGCCGGACTATAGTTTAAAAAAAAAAAAAACTATGAACAAATTTTTCTATGCACACTACACATATCTTATTTTGAAGTAAAAAAACAAAATGGGAACAAATACAATCACACCGCCTCATGTGGCCCACAGGCTGTAGTTTGAGGACCCCTGACTAGGTTGTACTGAATTAAGTATAAGTAGTTCACTCTTATGCTCCCAGGGCACTAGTTTTGCCTATCTTTTACCACCTACCAACTCTGTAACTGTATCCTACTTGATGGCAGATAACTGCTTTTTGTTTACTCCCATATTCATAGGGCTTAGGAAGTAGGGTCTCAAATCTTTGCCAAATGAATAAGCTTTTGTATCTTTTGTAACAACTTGGAAGGATTTGAAGAACACTCTCCTAAGTATCACAGGAATGGAAAAACAAGCATCACACATGCTCAATACTAAATTGTAACTAGCAGATTAACAACTACTGGCTCACTTGAGAGAAAAACTCAATTTCAAGAAGAGGGGAGGGAGGGAGACAGTGATTCCACAAGTTCCCACTCCCACCCAAAGGGAACAACATACAGGTATATTTCCTGGGTGAAGGAAACAACTGCAACTCTGACTTTACCTTAAAAATACAAACAATGTAACCCAATTGCATGTACCCTCATGTTAATATGAAATTTTAAAAAATGAGCATACAATTGAATAAATAATTGATAACCCAACTATGGCTCCTGATACTTCTAGTGGGGAATATATGCAACTCTTCATCATTCTCTACAGTCACAGTACAGCTAGACTCACAACTTAACAGTTTTGCCACAGGGATTTCTCTCTACTAGACTCCATGCAAATTAGTACCATGGTCATTGCTGCTGTGCTGAACATCCTTTAGTCACTAATTAGCAAATCCAAGCTTGTAAGGGTATACTTCAACTGAGATGTCAACACCTATTCTTTCTAAAGAGGCTTTATTCAGAGATAATTCATTTAAAGGAATTACTCATATAAACTGCAAACACTGCTACCATTATCACTCACACAATTACATGACAATCTTGTAAAATGATTACCTTGGCAAATAGCCTTCATTTTTATCTCCAATGTTCCACAGAGTGTACAAAACACTTTACACTAATCATTTAATTTAATATTTACATCAACTCTACAAGGTATCATATGATTAACCTCCATGTTAAGGTTTAGGAACTGAAACTCAAATGGTTGAGTGATCTATCTAAAGCACACCAAAGGACATCTACAATTTGGACCCAAGTTTGTTAAGTGCCAAAACCTGTGGTTTTCCATACTAAATTGCCCTCAAAAGATTATCTACCTTATCTGCTTCATGAGGTATTATGAATCAACTAAAAATTGAGTGAAGGTGAGGGCAGCGCCTGTGGCTCAAAGGAGTAGGGTGCCAGCCCCATATGCCAGAGATAGTGGGTTCAAACCCAGCCCCCGCCAAAAAATGCCACCAAAAAAAAAAAAAAAAAAAATTTGAGGGAAGGTGACAGGAAGAGATCTTCATCAATAAGTAAAATGTAGGGGCAGTGCTTGTGGTTCAGTGGGTAGCGTGGGTTCAAACCCGGCCCCAGCCAAACTAAAAAAAAAAAAAAAAAAGCCCAGGCAGGCACCTGTAGTCCCAGCTACTCAGGAGGCTGAGGCAAGAGAATTGCCTAAGCCCAGGAGTTGGAGGTTGCTGTGAGCTATGACACCACAGAACTCTACCAAGGGCGATAAAGTGAGACTCTGTTTCTAAAAAAAGTAAATAAGCAAAATGTAGGGTTAGGCTTTCTATTTAGTATTATACTATACAAACACAAACTCTACCCAAAAGATTAAAAAAGTTTCAAGAATCAAAACTGTCACAATGAAGAAATGTATACAATCCTAAACGATACTGTCATATAAAATTTTAAGTCACTGTTAGAGGTTAGTCTTTTACAAAACAAAATTATTCAAAATGACAAAATAGGGTCGGCAGCTGTGGCTTAGTGAGTAGGGTGCCAGCCCCATATACTGAGGGTGGCAGGTTCAAACCCGGCCCCAGCCAAACTGAAAAAAAAAAAGACAAAATAGAAGGATAATTTGACCATCTGTTAACAGAGTGGTTAAAGGTTAGGAACAGAGACCAGAAAGGGGGGCGGGGGGGAACTATCTTATTCCAAGAATAACAAACCATATGCAGAGATATTCCCTTGCCAATTTATAAGAACACAAAGGATATGGAAAAGAAATGGGAAAAACAATACACAGCATTTAAAGGAATTTTTTTTTAAGTTGCCAATTAAAACAGGGAAAACAGTTGCCAATTAAAATCAGTATTTTTCAATCTTTTTTATCTCACAGCACATTTGAACCTATAGTTAAACTTCTGCGGCACACTTAAATTATGTTGATCAAAAAAAAAAAAAATTTTTTTTTTTTCGAGGCACACCTAAGATCCTCACAAGCGCCACAGCACACCACTTGAAAATCACTGGATTAAGTCATTAGTAATTAGACCACAGAAATCTATAATATAAGAAACAGTACCAGGTGTTTTGTTCCCTGGACTTACAGCATGTCCGCTGAAAGGCATGCTTTAGTGAAATCACTCTACTCAATGCAAATCTACATGATTCTTAATAAACAGTCACCACATAAAGCTAAACCTCATTTAAAACTATACTGAGCTTCTTCTTAGGTTATTTTCACTAAAGGCATTTGATTTAATGCTAAACTTTTTTTTTTTTTTTTTTTTTTTTTTGCAGTTTTTGGCTGGGGCTGGGTTTGAACACACCACCCCCAGCATGTAGGGCTGGCGTCCTACTCCATTGAGCCACAGGCACCGTCCAATGCTAAACTATTCTAACCTTAAAAGAAATACATCAGTGGTATCCATTATTTAATTATTTCCTATTGTCCTTTAAAATAATATATGAATACACTGGTATTCTAATATTGCAAATTCACACTCGTTTCTCTGACATATTTCCTTTTCGACTTCTTAAAGATCAATGAGCCTTCACTTAAATTCATTCTAGCCTGTCAGCTGTAATGCTTCAATGGCTTTATATAATTTCCCTTAGAATAAAATTTTAACAACAAGGCAGTTTTTTTTATTGTTTATACTTATGGTGGAAGATTAGTTAGCATCCTCAGGTTGCAAACAATTTCCTGGAGAAGACAAACATTGCCCATGGATAATGTTTCTGAATTCAGCAACCTGCACAATCCCTACATCTTTCCTGTGGCATCTTTTAGCTTCCTTTTATAGTATAGTGTTTTATCACAAATCTAACACTATCTCCTTACCTCTCTTCTTACTAGAGATTCTCAACATAGAATGCTTTCTTCACTGTTATTTTTATTGATATAATGAATTAACTGTGGAGTGGATTAGAAATGAGACATACTATTTAATCACAAAAACAATGCAATATGGAAATAACCTAAGTAAACTACAGCATATTTATACATTAAATACAATTTTAAAAGTTTTACATTTCCTATGTTAGATGAAGAGGTAGCAAGAAAATTATCCTATATGCCTTCTACTGGTGACTGGAATTGTGATTAACCATGTACCAGGTATTGGGGTAAATACTAGCATACATAATCTCATTTAATAATGATGACAACAATAATAAAATGATGCCTAATCCTTAAATAGTGCTTACTGTTCTAAGTGCATTGTACATATTATTTCATAATGTGTACACTGTTCTAAGTACCTTACACATATTATTTCATTTAATCCTCATAACAACTCTGAGGTAAGTACTATTTTCCCAATTCACGGGTGAAAAAAATGAACCTTTGAAAATATGACTAACTTACCCATGGTATAAGTGAGGAAGTAACGCAGCTATAACTGAAACACAGGTTGGAATGTAAAATCAAGTTAAGCTCTTGTCCTCTAAATAATGATTGTTATCACCCCACCCAAACAACTCTACAAAGGTTTCCTTTAGATCTTCCTAAAAAACAAATAAGAGGAATATATGATGCTGCATAACAAAGCACACCTCACATACAATCTCATCTCCAACAACAATACTTACAAACTTCCACTAGAGCCAAATAAACCTTGCTGCCAATCCCCAAATCCATCATTCAGTTCCCCATGCCTTACTTCATGTGATTTGCCCCTGAGCAAAACAGCCTCTACAATTTCAATACCCAACTCTGCCTGTGATTCAGATCAAATTCCACCTCCTTCCAGGACATTCTTTGACTACTCCAGTCAATTGTAAAATTCTCTTGCATGAATTCCTTCAGTGATTACCGCAATCCACCATTCTCCCTATTAATCATATATTGCCTCGTATTACAGCTTGAATGTTTTCAGCATGCTTTTTCTCCAAACTATAAATTGAGGGCCAGAATTACATCCAAAAATATGCCTTAGTCCATAGCAGTTGTATGTAAGAGGAGCTTTAATAAGTACAATTAAATAAATGTGTGGTTTTGTTTTTTTGTTTTTTTTTTTTTTTGAGACAGAGTCTCACTATGTCGTCCTGGGTGCAGTGACATGATGTCACAGCTCACAGCAACCTCAAACTGTTGGGCTTAAACGATTCTCTTGCCTCAGTCTCCCAAGTAGCTAGAACTATAGACGCCCACATTTTTGTTGCAGTTGTCATTGTTGTTCAGTAGGCCAAGGCCGGGTTCGAACCCACCTGCCTCAGTGTATGTGGCTGGCACCCTAACCACCAAGCTACAGGCACGGAGCCTAAATGTGTATTTTTATTTGGTGAGAGGCAGTAAGAGAAAGGAGAGGAAGTACAGGCTTGGATGTCTGACAGACCTGGATCTTAATCTACCACTCTCCAGCTATTTGACAGTCACAAATTACGCTAAATTTCTTTTCTCATTTCTACAAACAAAAATAAACCTACACCTCACAGAATTGTTACAAAATTTAAATAAGACAAAAGAAAATAAGATTACTTTCAAAGGGGGGACAGACTGACAACTCTCAATATTTAACAATGGAAGCCAGAAAACTGAGGATCTGGTAGCCTCAATGCTTCAAATAACATCATATTAACTTCCACTACAGAATTATACCCAGTGAAAATATTCTTCAGTAATGAATGCAAATAAAGGCACTTTCAGAAAAATAAAAACATACTATGCAACCAGCAGACCTTGTACTAAAAGAAACTCTAAAGGCTGTTCTTCAGGAAGAAAGAAAATTATCAAAGATAAAAGATCAGAGATTAAGACAGAAAAAGAACAAAGAGAGTGTTAAGTGTTATGGGTAACTCCAAAGGAATATTAAAAGTCGTAACATTATAAAAATAGTATTCAACATTTAATACAGTTATGTGTTGCTTAACAAAACAGATATGCTCTAAGAAATGCATTGTTAAGCAATTTCATCATTGTGTGAACATAAGAGTATTTGTGTATATATATATAGGAAAGGTGCAGTAAAAATATGATACCATAACATACAGGAAAGGTGCAGTAAAAATATGATACCATAACATACAGGACCACCACTGTATATGTGGTCCATCACTGAAATATCTTTATGCAGTGAATGACTGTAAACGTGTAAAGCTTAGATAAAACAAAGTACACAACTAAAATAGCACATAAACTGAGAAGAGGACAGAAAGTTAAAGTATTCTACAATGCAGATATTATCAGGATAAAGAGTAGTATCAATTAACAGTATCAATTAATAACAGAATCTAGTAAGTTAAAGACAAGGGAGACTCAGTCTTAAATACAGAAAGAGGGAAAAAAAAAAAAAAAAGAAGAAGGTAAGCAAGGAAGAACCTTGGGTCTCTAATGCCTTCCTTTGTTTCAGTTCAGAATCTCCTCCCAACTTGGCTGCACCTTTGACTAACAATGTGTTCCCACTAATGGAGTCCCTCCTAATCATGACTTCAGAGAGTCATTTCTCCCAAAGTCTCTCTTTACTCCCCACCCCCACAAACTGGCACTCACACCCCTAAGGCTGGTAGCAATAGGGAGAATAAGTCAACAGTTCATGTTCTTTATGCTCTCCCAATAATCAGCACAGCATTCTGGGACAAGTCCCTTCCTCTCCTTGGGCCCCTGTGTTCCTATTTATAAAATGAAGGATTGAGACAGATGATCCCTTAAGACACTTCAGACTCACATTTTGTTACCAATGAACTTTTTAAATATGCCTTTTATTTTGAAAACTTTAATACCTTAAGGGAAATTTTACAAATACAACAATTAATCCCTACATTCCCTTTACTTAGGTAACAATTAATTCCTACATTCTCTTTACTTAGGTTCACCAAAAGTTAACATTTTGGTATATCTGTTGCATCTCTGTTTTTTGTGGAACCATTTCAAAGTAAGTTAAGACATCTTGACTTTGCCTCTAAATACCTCAGTGTACCTCCTAAGGAAAAGGTCACAATCCCTCATAACCACAATACCATTATCACACCAAAGAAAACTGTCAATAATTCAACAATATCCAAAATACAGGTTATATTCAATTTTCTATTATTTTCCAAATTTCCTTAATAAGATTTTTTTTTTTTTTTAACTCCAGGACTTAATCAAAGTCCACACATATTGCTCTTTGTCACTTCAGTCTCTTGTAAGTAGAATGGGCTCTCATTTTTTCTGTTTTTCTTATCAGTATCTTCTTTTAATAGTCCAAGCAAACCATTTTATAGAATGCTCCACATTCTGATTTGTGATTATTTCCTCATTTCTGACAATGATGTAACCAAAGATAATGTTGGACAGTTCT
This sequence comes from Loris lydekkerianus, assembly GCA_963574355.1. Lineage (NCBI taxonomy): Eukaryota > Metazoa > Chordata > Mammalia > Primates > Lorisidae > Loris > Loris lydekkerianus. The sequence goes on along the minus strand of CAUYPK010039160.1, from coordinate 2,456 downwards.
ACTGCCTCAAGTTGGAGATACCTGATAAGGCGATAAATGCCAGACCTCTATATTCTAGAATTATTTTCCCTTTTGTAAGTAGTAAGTTAGGAGTATCTGTGACATGATGCTTTCTTTACAAATATCCTTTTTCCAACAACCTAACAATTTTAGCACCTAATGATGATCTTTGCCTAAGTCGTATCATTACATTTGGGTATGCAAAAATGTAATTTCCTAATTAAATTGTTCCTTTTACATTTATTACCACCTGCTGCAAAGAAGAGTTCTACCTTTCTTTTTCACTGTTTTCCTTCCCTTTCCTCTATGGACTCATAATTGTTGTTAACTCAGTATCTATTACTATAACTTCTTTGTAATTTTCAAGTTGTCTCAAATATGGCCTGTGTTAGGAAAACTTTATAAATTGAGTACGTGTGTCCTTTGAATATATGACGCAAATCTTTCATAGCTACCTCACTTTTTGACACAAGATGTCCCAGACTCAGATAGCACTTTTCTGGCCCCACACCTGTAAGCAGCCATTTAATTTTAGTGGGAAATGGTATTGAAAACCCAACACATGGGTACTAGGTATGCTCATCTCTGTTCACTGTAAATGCTTCTACACCCATTCAAGAGACAGAGCAAATAAATATCATAAATATCTTTGTTTTTAAAACCATGAGTTCAGGCTTGGCGCTTGTAGCTCAAGCAGCTAGGGTGCCAGCCATATACACGGGAACTGGTGGGTTCAAATCAAGCCCAGGCCTGCCAAACAACAACTACAACCAAAAAAAAAAAAAAACAGCCAGGCGTTGTGGTGGGTGCCTGTAGTCCCAGCTACTTGGGAGGCTGAGGCAAGAGAATCACTTAAGCCCAAGAGTTGGAGGTTGCCATGAGCTGTGATGCCACGACACTCTACCCAGGGTGACATCTTGAGACTCTGTCTAAAAAAAGAATAATAATAATAAAAATTAAAAACAGATGGATAGAATTAAAGATGGCGACCGAGTAACAGCTTCCATGCAACTGGGCATAGCGAGTCTGGGGAGACAGGACTCCAGGCATCTCTGGCAGGTGGGATCTGCCTATAATCATCCCTTTGAGGATACAGGGAGCCAGCAAGGAACTTCTGAACCCCAAGAAGAGGACAAAAACACTGGAGAACTGGCAAGTGGTTGCGAGTGTTCAATCAAAGTAATCACGCCAGCAACCGTGAGTACAAGCACCAGTGAGACTGCAAACCGCAAGGGCCTTACCTGTGAACTGTTTTGGTGTTCTTGGACTTGGCACTCAGTTGAACTGCCTTGGGGAGAGCTTGAGCAGGACTGTGGAGAATTTTGGGCTTTGTCTGGGGCCCCAGACTGAGCCACTGAGCTGGGCGCAGAAAGCCATTGTGAAAGAACTGTCCCGGCAAGCTCCGCCCTCAGGGTCCGAAAGCAAGGATCAGGCAGAACAAAGTAACCTTATGACTGAGCAGCCTAAAGGCAGTGAGTGAGCTGCCTTGTAGCCTTAATCCTTAGGGGCAGAGTGAGACGGTTTGGGCACACTGCAGCCTTGGGCTGTTGCCTTGGGTAGAATGCCATGACATCACAGCTCATAGCAACCTCAAACTCCTGGGCTTGGCGCTGCCCATACCTCCATAAGAGCTGTGCAGTGACCCCCGACCGGTGACCCGCACCCAGGGGGCCTCCGCATTTCCTGACTAGGAACTGCAGGAGGCATGTAGCCCTGGGTCCTCCCTCCTGTGTCCTTCCAACCTCCACACAGCCCGTTCATCTGGCCAGGGACTATGGTAGCTGCGTGCCCTCTGGAGACCTCCCTGCCTCTGCGTAGAGCCCTTCTCCTGGCCAGAGACTGCTGGAGCCGAGGTATCTCTGTCCCAAAGTTGCTGGGCGCCAGGCACTCCCAGAACCGTGCGCACCACCCCTAGCTCTGTTGCTGTATCCGGGCGGGTCACACACAAGAGCTGCTTCCAAAACCAGAACTGGCTAGCTAGAGCAGCCCCAGAGGAACTACACAGGGTCACTCCCTACAAAGATCCAGCAACAACAGAGTGATCCCGCTGGGGTCTAATCTTGGAGAGACACATCCCCAACTCTGAGTACGGCCAGAGGCAACGGTGAAAAACAATCATGAGGCGAAATCAACAGAAAAACTCTGGCAATATGAATAATCAGAGTAGATCAACTCCCCCAAGGATAAATGGAGCAGAAACACAACAAGACCCCATGTACAAACAAATAGCTAAGATGACAGAAATTGAATGCAGGATCTGGATAACAAATAAGATCGAATTAGAATTCTAAAAGTTACCTGAAGAATTCAACGGATTCAAAGACCAAATGACCAAAGATTTTGACACATTGAGACAAGAAGTTGCAGCCCTCAAAGATCTGAGAAACACAGTAGAATCCCTCAGTAACAGAATGGAACAAGCAGAAGAAAGGATTTCCGACATTGAAGACAAAAGT
>CAUYPK010039159.1:0-28814 GCA_963574355.1 Loris lydekkerianus | reverse complement strand
CAGATTATAACTCTTAGGCATCATCTGGTTCATTCAAAAGCAGCCTGCAGTCCTCCAAACCCTGTGTTTAATTCCTGCACTTGAACATTTCATGAGCATAAAACCCCTAGAAGTCATACAACAGACATGGATAATTGCATTTCCAGACTACCTCCACCAGTGGAACCAGTGATAAATACATTAGGAAAGTAATAAAAGAAAGCAAGCTCTAGATGAAATACACACCTCACCCCAGGGTTGTCTCAGGGCAGGTAGTAGCGAGCGTCAGTGTACTGGTGTGGCTGTTTCCAGGTCTGTTGAACTTTCCTTTAGGGACTTTTTTTGACTTGGCCGCTCTGAGTACATGTCATTTTTAGTAGTTGCTTTTATGTTGCAATCAAAATATGTTGGATGCATTGAAATAAACTTTGCTCACATATTCTCTTTATACCTTGGGTCTTGTGTTTCCTTTGCTTGGAAAGTTTCTTCCCTTCTGTTTTCTAGAAATGCTGCTTACTCTGTTAAGACCCAGCTCAAATCCCAGCCCCTCTCACAAAGCCCTCCATGACCACCAACCTATGTGAGTGCTTCATCTTTTGAACTCCAATGTCATTTTGCTTGTTAGGCATTTATTTACTGTCTTGTTTGTCTGTTGTTTTTTCTGCATAAGTCTTTCTTTCTCCAATTACACTATACCTTTCTTTCTTTCTTTCTTTTTTTTTTTTCAGTTTCTGGCTGGAGCTGGGTTTGAACCTGCCATCTCTGGCATATGGGGCCAGCGCCCTACTCCAATGAGCCACAGGAGCTGCCCCACTATACCTTTCTTAAAGTCAGAAAATGTGTTTTGTAATGCTTTGTATAGCATTGTATACAGTATACCATACCAGCCTAGCATAGTGACTCTCCCAAGTAGATATTCGATAAATAGTTGATGTCTGGTTGATATAATTTGTTACCTTTATGCTGAGTTACCTTTAACAGTGTTTCTCAAGGGGAAAAAAAACTCATAGATGCATATTTATGAACCTCATTCTGAGCTACTTTGCAAACCTTTTATTTGTACAGATTACATCATGTAGCAATAAATGCATCTTGGTGTGGGAATTCATAACAATTCGTAGTCATTAGGAGATAGTGTAGATAATCCAAAATATTAATTTGTAGACATTATTAGTGAGAAAACACAAGAAAAACATTAGCATTCTCATGTCCCTAAGAATTCTACTAAAGTATTTTTCTCTGAGAATTACTATTTTAATAAAGCCTAAACTACTCTGAACTGCGTGATCAGGAAAGAAATGCTGAGTCATTAGGACAAAATGTATTCAAAGCCTTAACAATATACGTATATACATAAATAATACATAAAAATATTTAAAAGCCTAAATAGCAATAAAATAGGTGATTTGGTCAAATAAATTATATATAATACCAGCATGCCATTAAAATATGTGGGCTCAGCACCCATAGCACAGTGGTTACAGTGCCAGCCACATGCACCAAGGCTGGAAGATTCGAGCCTGGCCCAGGCCACTTAAACAACAATGACAACTGCAACAAAAAATAGCAGGGCGTTGTGGTGGCGCTGGTAGTCCCAGCTACTGAGGAGGCTGAGGCAAGAGAATCACTTAAGCCCAAGAGCTAGAGGTTGCTGTGAGCTGTGATGCTATAGCTCTCTACCAAGGGCGACACAGTGAGACTTGGTCTAAGACAAAAAAAAAAAAAAAATGTATATATATATATATATATATAATACAAGAATAATGAAATGGAAGGATATTCTCAATATATTGTGCAAAAAAGTTATAACTATAATTGTATTAGATTCTTAAAGTACTGGAAATATATGCTCCAAATGTTGATATTAATGTCTGTTTGTGATGAGATTACAGACTTCTAAACTTTTACAGTGAAGATGTATTACTTTGGGGTAAAGAAGAAAAACTTTAAAAATATTAAAAACTTAACTCAAATGCTTACCCAATACCTCAGAAATGTTTGCTGGGGTCGTATATCCTACAGCCAAGAAAACATGTCAATCTTTTTAATTAGTCACAAGACAAACTAAAGAAAAGATCGCTTCTCTTGATTGCTAACTTCAGGAAAGTAAATGTCTTATGGTTAAAGCCAACCAATGAGGGAGATTATGGGAAGAATGTTCTTTCCTGGCATCGTTTGTGCTCATACCTGTTAATTCATGTCATCTGTAGGTCCATGGGAAGTGTATGTGTAAGCACAACACTGCAGGCAGCCACTGCCAGCATTGTGCACCACTGTACAATGACCGACCCTGGGAGGCAGCTGATGGCAGAACAGGGGCTCCTAAAGAGTGCAGAAGTAAGTAACAAACCCAGAGTGCTCAAAAGCCTTCTTTTGAGAGTAAACTTACCTGTGGACTTCTTGTTGTCTCTAGAAATACAGTATAAAGTGGTGGGTGACGAAGACTATTGCCCACACAAATATAGCCCATGTTACTGCTCACAATGACTTCAACCATCAGAAACAGTTAACTGTTTGCAAAGTTGCCAATATGGCTGTTTTTGACAACAATGTGTTACCTATTCACTGGGATACTTTGTGAGATCTCAGACCCTCCTTGAGAATTTGACATAATAAAAGCATGAATAAAGCAAATGGTATTAATTGTGTTTTAGAGATAGGAAAGTGAGGCTTAGTAAGATTAAGTGGCTTGCCAAAGTTAGTAAATAGTAGAGTCAGGACTTGATCCCACATCTCAGACTCTAAATTAGATACTTTTTTCCATAATATCATGATGCCTTTCCTTTTCGCTTATGATTACTTTAAATGATGAATCAAATTTGAAATGAAACTGGTAAATAAAGAATGTGATTTCCCTACTAGGACTAACTTTGGGTTTGAGGTTGGGGATTAAACAGGAGGGAAAAAAATATGGGAACATGAACTGTTCTTTTATTTTCAATTTAAAATGTTCAGAGAAATGACCACACCCATAACAATGTTTACAATCACAAAACGCTATTTTACAAGGATTTAAAAAGGCAAGTACTGTGAGTAAAATACTGAGAAGGCTCTTCTCATACATAATGCAGAATTATAACTGATTTGTTTTTGTTTCTAGGAAATGTAAAAGATTTCCTCTAAGATAAATCTTAAATTATCATATAATATACTTCTTAAAGATACGAATCTGGCCAAAACATCATAACACATCAAGGAAACAATGAAAAACAATAGCACAAATGTTTTCAAATACAGTTGACCTCCACAAAAAAGTCTGGATTCTTATTCTAAATCACTCATCAAGAGAATCTTAAGAATTCCTCCTGAATTCCTAGAGTGCCTTTCTGGCCTTTTCCACAGAAACCAACTGTGTATCTAAATACATATACAACACAAAGATTTGTCACTCACTGCTACTGACCTGATATTCTTAGAAGTGCCTTTCAGAAATTGTTATATAATAAAGATTACAGGTTTCTTCTATAATAAAAATGAGGTCGTTACAGGAGTCTCCCTTATATTCACCAGTACAAAGGCAGCTGAAGAATAGTAGTACTTCATGAAACATCAGTCAGTCTACTTGCCAAGTTACTGAGCCTTGTCCACCAGAAGTTTTCTTCCAGGCTTATTAGGGAACATGAATTCAGGCCTGTATCTGCAGTATGAATTATCATTTTTCAAAGAATGCCTGACAATCATGGCTTTCCTTAGCAAGGTCAGGAAACCCACAAACATGACCCTTGGGGAGCAGCAGGAATGAAACAGTGAAGTATTAGCATCATGGAGGGAAAAAAAATGGTAGCCACTCAGATAGTCTTTCCAAAACAAACATCAGCCCTAAGTGGTAAGATAACTGTAATATCTCTGCCCAAATAGACAAATGTACTTTGTTGACTTTCACACATATCCTGAAACTTATTTTTTTAATTAACAATGTATAATGAAAAACTGGAAGGCTACATGAGAAACTTTTTTAGAAAGTATTAATAGTAATCTATTAAAGGCAAGGGAAGAGGGATGGAGAGGCTAGATTTCTCCATCCATATGCACTAGATTTTTCCGGGCATATTTTTCCATATTGTTTTAATTCTTACACTGCTAACTATTCAGGAAACTAAAAATAAAAATTAACAATCTCTTTGTCCCTTTTTAACTACCTAAATATGGGAGAATCTGTTGCTTTACTTGGAATTATTTGTGTTTTTCTCTTGCTTCTTTCTTCCAGCCTGCAAGTGCAATGGGCATGCTGATGCCTGTCACTTTGACATTAATGTGTGGGAGGCATCGGGGAACCGTAGCGGTGGTGTCTGCAATGACTGTCAGCACAACACGGAAGGGCAGCATTGCCAGAGGTGTAAGCCAGGCTTTTACCGTGACCTTCGCAGGCCTTTCTCCGCTCCAGATGCTTGCAAATGTAAGTGAACTCATGGTTACCAGAAAAAGCAATGGTATGTGCAAGAGATGACTCTTTCCATCCTGGCCCAGGAAAGCGAGGTCATGAAATTCTCAGATAATACACTCAGATATCAGTTAACTTCTTCATTGATAAGAGGTAAGAATTTTCAACCTGTCGTGTGAAAACAGTATGATAGTCCTAAAAGTAATCTACTTTCTCACTCTTCATAATGTAAACTTGTTTCCTGTAGCACCACATTTTGGAAAACAAGATGACTAACACACGTACAAGAGAAAAAAGAATGATGAAGAAGGAGAGATATTTAAGATGATCTTAAGACTATAAGAGTAAAGCATAAACAATGAATCTGATTAAATTACCTGCACTTGGGTCATGCTGCCTTTTACCTCTATAGTGAACTTAAACATGGAAAAAAAACACAGGTTTTTGTTTCATTATGAATGCATCTTGGTTGATGCTGCTCTAATGTACCACCAGATTTAAACATAATATTCCGTGCCCTCCCCAAAATACTAAACTCTATAGAATGGATTCTGCCTTTTTGTTGCTATAATTCTAAGAAGAGGTTTATTTGAAATAAATAAAATTTAAAATGATGTACTTAATTCATGGGACATTATCTGGAACATGTGGTTAGGAAGACTGCATGTAGAGCTTATGTAGATGTTAAATGCAGATGAATATTTCATAGAACCACATCAGTATTTATGCATCTATCAGCTTGGAAGTCATTACACAACGGAAGCCATTTAAGATGATCAATGGAAACTCTTGATCATGACCTTTCCTTTCTCCACCGAGGACTCCATGTTCTAGCCCAAAAACGGTGACAGGAAGGGAGCAATAGATAATAAAACTTGGGGTTATTTGTGCCCTTTTAAAAGAGAAATCTATATTGCTCTTTAAAATATATATTTTGTAAAATCAAGGAGGAGTTATGTATGTGACATTTGAATGGCCTTGCTTATTATGAGCTTTCTTTCTTAAAATAGTAGAAGATAGAATATGGCCTGGCTCACTTTCAACATCAAGCCCCAAATTTGGATTCATGTTATAATCTGTCTTCTGCAATTCTGTTTTAGTCCTGCTCCTTCTTTGTACTCAGACCTTCGCTTTAACAGGCTTCACACAGACCCAGATTAGATGTCTTCACTGCCTATTACCGTGCGTGGCCATGTGCCAGCTAGTGAAGTTCTTTGGACTTCAATTTTTCATATATAAAATTCCTCCCTGTGGTGGGGTTATGATGAGAACCATGTAAGATAAACTATGAATATAAGATAAAAGGATTAGCATGGTGCCTGTCATACACTAAACCCTCAAGAAATGAAAACAAGTATTATAATATTGTAATAATTATTGTCTTATAAGACAAACACGGGAAATAATACCATAGAGGTTCTGGTCTTTATTGATTAAAAATACCTATGGCAAGGATAATTACTTCTTTAAAATCCACAGAAACTTAGGGACTAAAATATAGGATCCTATTCTCTATGTGCTGACTAAAGGATCTGCTTAGAATATTGTTTCAACCTAGAACATAGTCCTAATGCTATTTTGTAAAGGATATGTTTAAATAATAGATATGTGTATGTATTTCATAACTTCAGACCACTAATAGAAATGTCTAAAAATGAGAATGTATGAATGACCAAGAAGATAAAAGGGAAAAGGAAAAGAATTTGAGTAACCTAGATAAGTTAACTATCTTGTAGGACAGTGGATAGTATTTTTAGAAAATTACTACTATATAATATTTCCTTGAAATAGTATGTTGTACAATATATCTGATGTATTCATTTGTTCATTCATTCATGCAATGACCATATATTCAGTGCCTATTATGTGCCAAGTGCTTAGGATGTATCAGGGAATAAAACAAAAATTCCTTCCCTCTCTATATATTTTAGTAGAGGAGGCAGACAATAAATATAATTAATAAGTGATGTATATGGTATGTGGCAGGTGATAGGGCTTATATCACCAAAGAAGAAAAAATAGAACAAGTTAAGAGGGATCCATGGGGGCCCAGAGTCTGGGTTGGAAAGAGGAGCAGCAAGGTGCAGTACTGAACAGGATGAGGAGGGTGGCCCTTAGCACTAGGAAGGGGAGATTTGGGCAAAGATTTGCAGACAGTGAAGTTGGCCACATATTTAACTGCAGGAAGAGCATTTTAGGCAGAGGGAACACCTAGAGCAAATGTCCTAAGACAGGATGGTGCCTGATGTGTCAAAGGAAGGACCAGGGAGGTCCACAAGGCTTCATCAGAGTGGGAGTTGGGGAGGAAGGAGATGAGACTAGAGAGACGACTGGGGAGGGGAGAGTAACTGACGTATGACTGTGGGCCACTGTGAGCACATCCTTTCCTTGGAGTAAAATGATGAGCCAGTCTAAGAGTTTTGAGTAGAGGACTGGCACAAAAGTGCCTTGGCTTTCAAGGGACCATTCTTGTGTAGACAAAGACAGCTCAACTCATATTGAATTTGCACTTTCAGCATTCAACTTCCGTTGAAGTTAACAAGCAAACCAGTGATTCTCAAAGTGTGGTCCCTGGACCAGCACCATCAGCAATGTCTAGAAAACGTTTTCAGGCCCCAACACAGACCAGTGGAATCAGAAATTCTGTGGGGGCCGCAATCTGAGTTTTAATAAGTCCTCCAGGTTGATTCTGACATTACATTTGAGAAACATTTCTTAATTATGGCCCACCAAATTTCATTCAGTTAAAGCAAACCCAGTTTCTTATATTTTGTGAATATTCGGACATCTACTATGTGCTGGCATAGCAAATAGCTTGTCACTTCTATTAGAGTAAAGAAGAAACTACCAAGGGTAATAATGAAAGAAGACTTTGAAAAATTGATTGGAGCTAGATTATAGAGGGTCTTCTCTGCTAACCTAAATATGTTGGTATTTATTTTCTAGAGCACTAGGAGCCATCGCAATAATTTAATTAGGAAAGCAGCATATCCTGCATTTGCAATATGTTATTGATACATAGTTCAGATTAATTTATAAGCATTGCATATTATTCATTTCTCTTTATTCATCAATTTTTAAATCATTTCACTTTATTGTAAGACAGGTAAATGTACAAAGAATTGAAAAAGATAAAACTTTTCTTTAATGCCTAAATCTGACTAATTAAAAAGAGAAAAAGGCTGGGTGCGGTGGCTCATGCCTGTAATACTAGTGCACTGGGAGGCCGAGGCAGGTGGATTGCCTGAGCTCACAGGTTCAAGACCAGCCTGAGCAAGAGCAAGACCACATCTCTGAAAAAACAGGCAGTCATTGTGGTGAGCATCTGAGGTGCCAGCTACTTGGGAAACTGAGGGAAGAAAATCACTTGAGCCCAAGAGTTTGAGGTTGCTGTGAGCTGTGACGACAGAGTACTCTACTGAGGGTGACAATGAGCCTCTGTCTCAATAAATAAATAAATAAATAAATAAATAAATAAATAAATAAATAAAAGAAAAAGAAAAAAGCAAAGGTTTACTGGTAAATGTGGAGCCAAAATAAGTACCTTTTGTTTACTTTTAATTTTATTTTGTTCTTTGTTGCTCTTCTATGCTCAAGCTTTGGTTCACATTTACACTAAATTTTAAAAGTGCTCACAGAATCAGAGTTTTATAAAAAGAGTTTGAAACAGAAGACCATGAAAGACAAAACTGACCCCTTGTTAGTGATCACTGTTACTCACACGGCTCATCTACATACTGTGTAAAACAGTACAGGCTTTGGTCCCCAAACTTCTAGATCTATGTGAGAATGTAGCTCAAACAAGCAACATACATAACTTTTTATTATTTTTCCAGCCCATGAAAATGCCTGAACATTCATCCACAATCAATGGACTTGAGCAAGTAGGATATTTTTAAAGCTTCTTCTTTCACTCAGCACATCCCTACTGAGCACTGCTATGTGCTAAGTGTGCTAATTCCTGGGAGTCATAACTGTGAAGAAAGAGACACAGTCTTTTTACAAAGCTTGCAATCTGGGTGGGTACATATATCATGTATATATACATAAATGTGTTTATAGGCAACTGGTATATAGTGGTATATACACACATACACCCAAGTATGATCAGTGTTGTGTTAGGGGACGTGGAGGGAAGTACACAGGAGGAACAATTAATGAGTTGTGTGTTTTGAGTTTTGACCTGAGACCTAAATTTTAGTAGAAATTAACAAAGCATCAGCAGAAAGAAAAAAAACAATACCAAAAAGAATCGAAGGAAGAAAGAATATGGTGTATCCTGACCACTGAAAAAAGTTCAGAATGACCAAGAGGCAGGAAAGAGCGGGTGGGGGACTAAAGCCGTGTCAGGATGAGAGCAGTGAGGAAGATGAGCGTTTGGCTGGAGATGCCTTCATCTTGGACATCTCTGTCAGTGAACAAGGGCCACTCGTGGATTGAGCGACACACATGTAGGTGATAGTCGGTATGCAGCATTGTCTGGGCCCTACCATGTTGGTATTTATGGATAATATCCAAGTATCGCAAAACAAAAGGCACCAGAACTATTTTAATGAAAACTCCATCAAGACCACATCCAGACACTCTAAGAAAGAATCTCTGAAACACAGTAAAGTAATTGTGAGTTTCTCATCCCCTTACATTGCTATAGGATTCATCCACATCTAGGCTACTGAAAGACTTGAAGCCGGAAACTACTAAGTCATATGCTATCACTTGTATAGTACTTAATGCACCAAAAGACGAATTATAAAAATAACTGATACCAACTGATTAACATTTTAGCATAATTTCTAGGAAGTGGGTGGGTTAGCAGGGCAGATCTATATTTCCTTCTTTCCTTCTCTAGACAGCCCCCTGATCCACTGGGTAGACTCCCTGAAAAATCCCTGTCTCCATTTATTTGCTGAGTTTGGGGCAGAGATATCTGTATCTCCTTCCTAGCCTGGGTTTCCTCATTGGCCCTGTCTTCTGGAATATTCCTCTGGTTCTTCTCTTCTTAGCCTGCAGGAGATCCTGACATCTGTTGGTATACCCAGTTCTTCTCTCTACCCTCCCCAATATATTATTTGATTGGTAATATGCCTGATGTTTTGTTATTATTGAATAATATTTTCCTATCATTAATTCCTTTATTAGCAAATGTATCCCTATGTCACCTTCCTCAGTTATAACTCTGGTGATAAAGATTATGACAAATAAGTTAATGTGCTTGACAATTACTGAGTCCCTCTAATTACCAGATTCATCCGAGGGGCTGGTAGAGATATTGCTATAGCTAAAAGTTTTCTCCCCATTATTCCCCCCCTTACTTTTTATGAGGGGAACCAAAAAAACAAGTTGATATTTCAAAAATTTAAACTATCTCAGTATGTGGTTCTATCCACAGCACACACAGTGTTATTCAAAATAACAATATTATTATATTTATTTTACTGTGTTTACAAGGCAGAAAAGTAACCTGCTTCTCAGTGTGTGGTCTGCGTCTGTATCACCTGGTTGCTGAACCTCAGATCCCACCTCAGACCTACCACTCGGTACATCCACTTCAATAAATTTCCCAAGTGATTTTACTGTATTTAAAGAGCGTTTGTAGAATGTTTTTCAACAAAGGTTTAAAAGCATTTTCACATTTAATCTACAGTTAAATTTTAAAAATTAGTTAGCTAGAACATCTTACTTAACAAAGATCCAAATTAACCAAGGTTTGCTTACATCTCTACTGGTGTGTGTATAGACTTAGAATTTTGGAGGATGAATTATGTGAAGTTGTACTGATAGAAAAAAACACTCTGGGAATGGAATTATGTGAGGTGGAGTTTTTCTATGGCCTTTAAATTTAGAAAACGAATCACTCAAAGGTTTCTTTACTTCAGGGCTTCTCAGAACCTAATACACTAATGTTCGTTATAAACCTCCTATAAAGTTTTGAGTTCTCTCCAATCTAACTAGAGAATGCTTTTCTTACAGAGCATCTTTTGGGACCCGTGCCCTATGGCACACCCCAGAGAATGTTGTTATTGCATAATGGCCATATCCATAAGAAGACTTCCCTTGGGAAGACATATCCTAGATTTTTACTACATATTTGTTCCCTATTTCCAAGTGCTAAAGCCCACAACTCCATGTTAAATAAATAATAAACCTTATATTTCTATCAGGGAAATAATTACAAACATAATATTAACTAGGCCTGGGTAATCTAGTCTATTGGACTGCCACTGATGCACATGAGATAGTCCTTTTTCTTTTTCTCTCTTCTTTCCTAGTTATCTGTTCAAGAGTTGGAACCATTAAAAACTTAAAACAACAGTCCAGATAAATTTACTAGAAGCATCTTCAATTACACCTCAATTTGGTTCAGAAAACATTAAGGCCGGGTACCATGACTCAGACCTTTAATCCCAGCACTCTGGGAGGCTGAGGCAGGTAGATTGCCTGAGCTCAGGATTTCAGGACCAGCCTGAGCCAGAGCAAGACCTCATCTCTAAAAATAGCTGGGCGTTGTGGCAGGTGCCTATAGTCCCAGCTACTCAGGAGGCTGAGGCAAGAGGATCTCTTGAGCCCAAGAGTTTGAGGTTGCTGTGAGCTGTGACCACAGCACTTTACTGAGGGCGACAAAATAAAACCTTGTCTCCCCCTCCCCCTCTAAAGAAAACTCCCAAAAAACATTTATTGAGTGTCTCCTCTGAGCTGAGCACCATGGTAAGTGCTAGGTCTGTCAAGACGAAAAGTTCTTTCCCACAAGATCTTACATTCTAGACGAGAAGAAATTTCCAGTAACAGGTCATTTCAATACACTGTGGCGGTGATAATGACAATGTCACAGTAACTGCTGATATTTATTGAGAGTATCTGTTTTCTGTCCACTGCTCAAAGGGCTGTACGTACATGTATTGACTCATATAACTTCCACAAGAGCACTTTGATGTGGATACTATTACTATCCCCACGTGACAGGGGAAAGTGCAACGATAAAGACGTCACAGTGCCTTGGAGAGAATGTGGGGTGGAATGGGGTGATTTAGGGAACACATCCTTGAAGAGATTCTGCCCATCTTTCTGGGAAAGCTTTTTTTATTTTTTCCTCTGAAACACACTTTGTCATACTTTCTAATCTCAGTTAGTGTCTTCGTTGCCTTTATGAGATGATCTAAAAACTGACAGGAATTGATGGTATGCTTCCTTGCAGTGTCTGCCACACATTTAATAGAATTCTTAACCTGGAAACGTTAATTCATTCAGCAAATATTGGGTGATATTAATCTTAGGGCTTTGTCCCCAGGTAGTTAGCTTCCTGTCAAACAAACCAAGGACTTACTGGTTCCATTAATGTTCTAGACGTTTTTTCCCCTCCCATTCTCCTGATAAGCATTGTGTCAAATGCTATGGTCCTTGTGTGCACACTTTCAGTTGTGGTCATAAATTCACCAAACCTGAATAAACAGGGCCCTGAACTAAATCTACTAGTCAATGGATCTATTCCTGTGAGCAATTAAATCATCTCTGTTCTCACTTCCTCTTCATTTCAACCTCAACCCAAGTTTTCTGTGGGACCCAGGACAATGAACTACACATTTCCATGCCAAGAAATCACTTCTGAGGATTCCAGAGAGGTTGTTTGTTTTTTTAAGACTGGGGGAGATCATTGAAACTGAATTTATTTCTACAACTCAGAAAAAAAAACCCTTTTTTTTTTTAAGGACAGTGCATTTAAGGTCTGTAAACACAAGGGAAAACGTGAATCTCTCCAGCTGAATCTAGGGCTCAGAAAGACATGGAGGCTGGAACTGGCTGGTTGTAAAGGCACGGAAAGAAAAAGGGAAATATAATTCTCACTGTGCACTGAGGTACTTGGAGGAATACTCTCTCTGTTACTTCCTCAAAACCTCCAAAATCACTTATGTGGCTTTGGTATCCTATGCCATAAGTAGATTCTTCAATGGCAAGTATATTCCAAATGTGAGGACAACCTTACCAGACAGTGGTGTACTGGCTTTCTGTAGGGAGGAAAGCCACAAGCACTTGCCACCTGCTGTGGCTTAATGGCCAATTTCAAGCTACCAGATCATTTTTCATCAGGAGCGGAAAGCAGAGTGACTTCTTTCCTTTGGACAAAGTCCTACCTCCACTTTCATATCTCATTTCTCTGACCTGAAGCCAATCTCTCTGGTTATTGGTTCCAAACCTCGTTGTGGGTCAGAACCACTTGGGAGCACTGACTGAATATATGGAGTCTCAGAGTCCTGCTCAAGCTACACTGACTCAGAATCCCCAACGGGACATGGGGACAGAAACCTGCGTTTCTTTAAAAGGCATCGCTGGTGATTCAGCCTTTTGGTCTCCTGGCCAGCAGATGAGAACCACTGCATATATCAGTCCTGGCACTACTGTGAGCTGTTACTTTCTTCCTTCGATGAGCGTACAAGCTAACAATTATCTATAACTTAATCTACTCACTGAATAAGACACATTTCTGGCAGAAAATCCTAAAGGGTTACTAAAACTCTGGCTAGACATGCTTTTATCTGACACATGGATATGTATAAATACTGCTAACTATTCATGTCCGTTATCATGTCCTACTTAAGAAAGTCCAAGAGAACTTCTACTTTTCTCCAAGAAGATTTCTAGCAAAAATTCTAAGGTGACTATTTTCCATGTGACCATTTTAAAATAAATGCCTGATAATTCCAATCAGGCAACTCCCTCTTATTCATACAATAATTCACTTTAAAGTATGAGGCTAAAAGGCAAATATATAAATTTATATATTGTAGGCCACTTTTCTGGCTTCAGATAAATATTATTGTGTTGGTATCTAAGTAATTATTGAATCCAATTCTTCATGAAGTACCCCCTATTCCACCCTTCCTCTTTTTAACATCAAAGAATATGTTCAATGTTAGGTGAGGGGAAATTGATTGGGTATGGAGTATTGACAGCCATTCCATGATATTTTTCTTCAGAAAATGTTCCTCACTGGAGTAGAACACATTGTGTGAAACAGATGTTTTAAGAAAGGCCCTGCAGAACAGAATTAACTCTCTTTTTAGGAAATAGCCAGTCAGTTCCTTTAAGAAATTTACTGACCTTTATGTCAAGACATATATTTTTAACTATTGCATATTCTTCTCCATATTAAAAGAAAAAATCAGCAAATGAAAAAGAAAGCAGAATTCATTCCCTGTCAAAGTAAACAACCTCTTGAAAAACTGACATGCCCTTCCTTCCTCCCTGGTGGGCCAAAATAAATGTGGTCAATTTGCCTTTTGGCTGAGAGTGAATAAAAATAAACTTGATTTTTCTGCCAAAAACCCAAACCAAATGTTTACCAAGACACGTCTGGTTACTTGGTTACTGTTACCCTAACTAGTCAACTATCTTTGTAAAGAAAGGATTCTATATCCAGATCTCTCTTATTTCTTATTATTTTCTTCTTCTTTCTGGCTTAGGTGAAAACACCTCAACTGATGGAAACACAAGTGCCTTGGGTGGGTGACCCTTTTTGCCTTACGCTCTTTCTAGCCTTCACACTCTACTCAAATAGCACCAGCTCATGATGCTCTCAAGAAGAATCTCTGCATTTCTCTGTCTGCTTGTATCTCCTTTAAATAGTTATTTCATCCTACCTCTGATACAGGATTCTCTCCTTTCATTTGTTTTTTTGAGTTAAATTTTTAAATTAATTAAATCCGGAATACCTGACCACAGTGACATTTAAGACCCCATCTTGCACCTGTGTTTCAGTCCATGGTTTCCCAAAGGTCACTGAGCTCTCTTCAAATAGTAACTCGGTGGGATTTATTTTTTTCTAACTGTAGAGTTAGCAAAGTCACCTGAGTTCATTTTGTAGCATATCAACACAACAGTCATCTTTGTTTTATATTGAAAGCAACTGTGAATGATTCTAACGTAGAACAATAGGAAATACCTCTTTTTGAAAAGCAAACTTTTGGTAGAACCCGTGGCTTGTGAGTAGAAATCAGGAAACATTAATCTCTGCATTTTCTTTTTTCTTAAATCTAGGATATAAAACCAGAGAGTTAGGAAGTGAAAGAGAAACTAGATATAATAATCATAGTAAGATAATCCTTTAAAAAGATTAAATAACACATATTAAAATTCACTCCCCTAAAAGGAGAAACTTTATGAAATGATGAATAATAAAAGCCAGTCAAGTTTGGGAAGACAAGTGGGAGAGGTTATGGAATTCTCTAAATTTTTCCCCAACAGAACATATAATTCACTAAATAAATAATATGTCATTCTGTATTTGACGAGGACAAGCATTAAATAATCAAGCAAATAATTATAAAACATCAGAACCTCCAGAAAATCTGGACAAAATCAGAAGGGACACAAAGAAGAAAAATGGCATTTATTGAATGGTTTTTGGGGACGAGACACCATGGTGGGCAATGCACATAAGCGGTCTCATTTAGCAATCTTTATGAGTCAGGCGCTATCTTTTCTATTTTACAAATGAAAGTACAAGACAAATCGATTACAATTGTTCCAGGATCCTCTCAGATACCCAAATTTATAGATGCTTAAGTCCCTTATGTGAAATTGCACAGTATTTTCACACAACCTATGTCTATCCTCCCATGTACTTTAAATCATCTCTAGATTACTTATAATACCTAACACAATATACATGTTAGGTAAATAGTTGTTAAGCTGTATTTTTTATTTGTATTATTTTTATTTTTAATTTTTTTTTTCAAATATTTTTGATCCATGGTTGGTTGATTCTGACAATGCTGAACACACAGATGTGAAGAGCCAACTATAGGGTTACCATAAAGTTCATTGCAGTTTTAAATTGCACAGTATTTTAAGTTGCACGTGAACTTTATGGCCACCCTGTGTAGGTATATACTTTGTCCAGGCTCACAGAACTAGTCAGTGACAAGGCTGGCGTATGAGCCCAGGTTTGTCTGCCACCAAAGACTTTCATCTAATGACTTGTAAAGATCCAAAGAATCCTGTTCTACACTGTGACCTCTCTGAAGAAAACCAAATAAAGTCAAAAATAATCAGACAGGCTCGGCGCCTGTAGTTCAAGCAGCTAAGGTGCCAGCCACATACACCGGAGCTGGTGGGTTGGAATCCAGCCTGGGCCTGCCAAACAACAGTAACAACTACAACCAAAAAATAGCCACACATTTTGGCAGGCACCTGTAGTCCCAGCTACTTTGGAGGCCAAGGCAAGAGAGAATCACTTAAGCCCAGGAGTTTGAGGTTGCTATGAGTTGTGATGCCACAGCACTCTACCCAGGGCGACATAATAAAAATAAAATAATTAAATAATTTAAAAAAATAATCAGACATATATTTTACAGCCAAAAATAACTTTTAAAGGACCTAATTTTTTTTTTTTTAATAGTATGGCTTTTAGTGTTGAGTAAGGCCCCAATAAATAGCCATGTAAAATGCAAATCTAAAGAACTGCATTCATCTTAGAGAATCGTAGCACAGGAAGGATGAAGGTAACTGGAGAGTGTTCTAGATAGGCTGACAAAACCACTGAGAGAAGATAGGAGATACTAATGAATAAATGTGAAAGAGGATGAACATACTCAGATTAACCAGGAAACTTCTCAAGCAGACTATACCAGGAAGTGTCTTAAGCAGACACTTTCTATAGATACTCAAAGGGCATAGGAGATGCAAAGGGCGGGCAAAAAAAACTCAATTTGCTTCCCTAGAACAAAGAGTCAGTTATAATTAGATATAATTGGATAAGAAAAAAGGAAAAGGACTTTTGGATTGATTAACGTGAAATTTGCTGCCATTGGGGGTATGGAGTATGGGTATGGATAGGGAGGATGTCTAATTTTTCTTATAAATGTTAAATAATCAAAAAATCTTTTAAAGGCACATACCAAAAAATGTTAAATAATATAGCAGGGGGAATGAAGCATTAAATGTAGGAAACAGTCTTGCCTTGGGAAGATTCAGAATAATATGCTTTGTTTTGACCTCTCAAGTTTTCTACACATTTGTTTGGGTGGTTTTTTGTTTCTAGTGTCTTAGTATTGCAATGCCATGGTGTTAAGATACTAGAAACCTATAAAAGAAGTAGTATGGGCCTGTTAGGAGGTTCATCAAAAACAGAAAATCATTTCCTGGCTGCTTATTGAGAGGCACATTTGTTCATTCAGCAGAGATTGGGCAAGTTGCTAAAATGGGTCAGGCATGGCCCTAGGTTTGGAAGATACAGAGATAAAAAGATGTGGTTCCTCCTTCTAGGTCTCCACAGTGTATTACAGAGACAGCAGTGAGGTGAAAAATCAGAAAGCTGACTGGAGACTAAAAGAGTATCAATTATCAAGAAGTATATATTAAGTGACACAATTCATTCCTTCAAAACAAACTGAACCTAGATTTATTCAGTGCCTCCCACATGGCAGGCCTATTCTAGGCACTGTCCATGTAACAAAATAGAGTTTCTACTCCCATGAGTAGAAATAAATTGCAAATAAACTTAAGTAAATATGCAATTTAAAACTGCAGTAAGCATTATGAAGAAAAAAAGCTTTGTATGACAGATTACCATAGGGACAGATCACATTAGTTCCAAGGTGAGATCTAAGATAGAAACAGTCAATAGGGCTTGTTGAGTTAGAGATGACCCCAATTCCTGGCTTGGTGCCTGGGTAGATGGTACCTGCATGGAATGGGAATACATGAGGCTAAGCAGGTGGTATTTCTTCAAAAAAAATTAAAGGGATAATGGTATATGATAGAACCAAATTCTGCAGAGCAAAATGTAGTGTTTAAAATTATACCCAAAAGTTTTCTTATAATAAAATTTGTCTATGTACACAAAAGTGCTTTCTTCAGTTTTAACTGAAATGGAAAACAGAGAATAAAAAATTGGCTTTTTAACTGCCAAAGATCTCTTAGATATGTCCAGGAATAAATAGTAACTGGCTCAGTTACAACTAGTAAACAGGAAAGGAATGATACAGAAATCAAATCGAGGGTATGAGCAACAGTCACACAGAAAAGCACTAAAAGTAAAGGAAATGACTTTCGCATTTATTTGTACTATGCATTTGGAACTTTATAGAATACAGATAGGAAATATACTTAAATACCATACATTTATTTTCTAAAGCTTTAAATAGAGGTAGATATCATATATTAAAGGAGCTGCCTCTTTTGTGTGGGAATAAATAAATAACATAAAATAAACTCTTTCAAGATACACTAAATTTCAGTAAGTGAAAGGCAAATCTTAATTTATATTATTTTCTCCTTATAATAGATTTATTCAAGCATAATTTTATTTGAAATTAAATACACCTTGAATATTGTGGAACCAGCTCTTTGAACAGAATGTATATAACATTTCAAGGATCAATAGAAAAATGTTTCCTAGGATAATAAAGGGGTAACCATAATGCCTTTCTCAGAACAACTGACATGGTATACTTACAATCTTTATTTTTTTTCTAGCTAGCAAA
The DNA here is from genome assembly GCA_963574355.1 of Loris lydekkerianus. Classification (NCBI taxonomy): domain Eukaryota; kingdom Metazoa; phylum Chordata; class Mammalia; order Primates; family Lorisidae; genus Loris; species Loris lydekkerianus. The sequence continues at coordinate 10,976 of CAUYPK010039159.1, read as the reverse complement.
AACAGTTGAAAGTCAAAGAAAAAGAGAAAATGGTACCCAGAAGGGATAAAAGACTTCATTTTATCTGCTGTTTAACTTCACACTTAATGTATTTGTAACAGTTCACATTTCATCCTTTCTGCTTAAAGCTACATCTCAGAATCGTCTCCCTTAATCCCCTTTCCCTCTAGTGACCTCAGCCCTGCAGCCGGGTGGCTTTTGAAATAACTTTGCTATTAAAAATTTCTTCTCAGAAATTCTGCAGGGCCTTGGCCTTTTCAGGAGAAAACAATGTTGGGGGCCTGGAAGTGCTGCCGAGGGAGTGGCTGCTGGGCAGTGGCGAGAGGTCTTGAGGAGCAGCTTCTTTTCCAGCTAAAGGCCTTGAACTTTGGGTTCCATTTTTAGAAAGCTAAATCAGGAGCAAATATTTTCAGGGCATTTTTCTCCCAGTGTGGCTTTTACTAACAGAAAAACAAAAGTTAGAGCCATCAGGTGATAGGAAGGAGGCCTGACAATCTCAAAGGGGTCAGGTACTGAGCCCCACTGCTGGTTTCTGTGGAGAGCTGGGTGTCAGGGGTCAGTCACACAAACACACTCCTAGAGATGTAGGGAAGGTGGGAATAAAGACGAACCACCAGCACCGGCTTCCTGTGACTCCACCACCAGAATAAAGGGGGCATAGTGGTTCCATTATGTTCCTGGCCATTTGGACTCCTGCCCTGCATGACATATCGGGGTACTTCCCTTTAATCAGCAGGACCACAGATGCCACCCCGCTTTTTCTCAACATACTCTGATCCACAAGGTGAAAAGAATAGCAGGCTAATCTTTCATCCAAGGGCAGGAACATATAACAGGATAGTAACTTAATCCTACTGGATTTACGAGTAGTAGAGAAAGAAAGCTACGCAGTTATTTGTCACTAAATTTCTCCCAGGTTCAGGGCAAGGTGGCAATGTGGAAAGCCAGCTAGATCATTAGTTTCCCTTAGAAAACAACCCTCATCTGCCACACTTACTGCTCTTTCTTTGTGTTCCCTCACACCCCACCCTGGAGCAACTGGGTTAGTAACACTTGCTGCCCTCTAACTCTTTGCCCATCTCTCTTCTCTCTCTTAAGAGATAGGACATTTTGTCTTCATCTTTGTATCTTTAACCCCAACATGGGACAGGTTAACACTAAAGTTCAAGAGCTCTTTGGTGAAGGTATGAGTGAATGAATGATCTGTGGGGATTTTAAAACTAATATGCTTCATCCAAATAATGATATTAGTTGCTTCACTAATACATTGCTAATATTACACATGCACTATCTCATTTAATCTTCACACAAACAACTGTGTGGCCTAGGTATTGTTATTCTTACTTCATTAGTGAGAAAAATGAGAGTTGATGAGGTTAATTTCAGGAAGTCTTATAAAGAATAAGCCTCAGACCCAGAATCTAATCCTGGTTAGAATCTAGTCATCTAGTCTGATTCCCCCAGCTTGTGCTTCTCCCAAGTTTATTACGTAGCCTCTATTTTATTTTCTGTCTTTCTAAGAAATCTTATAGGAAATTTCCAAACAGTTGTGTTTATTGTCAGCCTTTCTGGTTGATAGAAGTATTAGGTTTAGAGCCTTAAGGATGCACAAGGTGGTTTGAAAATGTGTCTATCCATTATTTCATTGACAGTTGTGCAGTGGCTCAGGCCTATAATCCTAGCACTCTGGGAGGCCAAGGCAGATAGAGCTCAGGAGTTCAAGACCGACCTGAACAAGAGCAAGACCCCATCTCTACTAAAAATAGTAAAAACTAGCTGGGCATAGTGGCACATGCCTGTAGTCCCAGCTACTCAGGAGGATGAGGCTAGAGGATTGCTTGAATCTAGGAGTTTGAGGTTGCTATGAGCTACGATGACACTACAGCACTCTACCCAGAGTGACACAATCTGACTCAGACAAACAAAACAAGTTATATTTCCTGCTAGAAGATCCAGCAGACAAATTTTCACGTCCTCTTTTCTGTACTTGCTGTACAGAGGGGCAGCGCTTCACATAACAGATGCATTGCTGCAAACATGTATCTATAGATAAAATTTGTATTATACGTAGCATTTATCTAAATTCATCCCTGGAAGGGAACCTGTTGTGAAATCTTTTCTAAAGTACTCATTTCCTCTATCTCATCTGTTTTGAAAGTTTTATATTATTACTCCAGATTTTCTTTTAATAGAACACTTAGGTTAAAGAACATACTACTCAAATAAGCTATACTCATAAAAAAAAAATCCTTGTGATAACATCTGGAAATTAAAATGGCATATTCAATAAGTTCATTTTGCCACTGTGTTTGTAGGTAACAGCAGCCTTGAGCAAATATTTTGGAAGGAAAACAGGAAAACTGTGACTTCCAGCAATGAATGATTTACTACCTGGACAGGCCATGCCGTTTCTGATATCTGGCTATCACCCAATGCATCATTTTGGCTTTTAAGGACAGTTCACAACAGCTGTATACACTAAAAATTATAATGAAAAGAAGATTTAAATTCAGAATGACAGTATATGATAACAGTTTAGACGATTGGGTTTTATGTCTAGCAAGAAGATGACAAAGCTGAAGTCAAGGACTTATGTCACTGTAGGTCTTAACTTTGACATTTATTATTTAAAAGTAAGTGCTTGAGTTGCATTTTAGAATCAATAATCGGTAAGAAATGTGTGTTGGGGAATCAGGACAGACCAGAAGCTAAGGAAATCCTCTTTTTCCCCCAAGCTAGAAGAAAATCTATTTGCATTTTGGAAGAAAGTAAGAAATGTAGATTATGAGTGTCAGATATTGAGCTATCAAACATCTGGAGATAGGTATGCAAGGCAGGCCTCAGTGTGCAATCTGAAAAAGTATGCCTCAAAAAGCGTCAGGGCCTTTTGCCTGGAGCTAGTTCTGCATAGTTCCCAAATGGTATTTTTATCTTGTATTTATGTAAAAAGTCACACTGACAGAAATCCATTGGCATATATGATAGAATCACATCATCTTCTCTGGCCATTCGTGAAATGTGTATAGATTTTAAACTACATGATAGAACAAAGAGGTCAACTCCTAGAATTTTCTATTAAAGAAAAAGATAATGGTGGTAGAATATCCTATATTACCATTTAAGGGGGTCCTACAACATCATTCTTCTGACTAATTCTCCCCCAGCTTCTGTCAAGAACCAAATTGATTTATCCAAGTGATACAGTTCCTACTTAGCCATCTCAAAATGATGTAACTTTTATACTGGATTATGTGATTTCACTTTAAATCATTACTACACTGTTTTGAACATAGTATTTTGACATATTCATGTTACATATAATTCCTCCAAATTAATTCTTAATAAGAAACAATTGACAAATCAGTAGTGTTTTGACACCTTATGAGAAAATGCCTACGCGCTCATATAACCCAAAGGAAGAAAAAAAATCAGTGCGCCAGGTAGGGTACAGTGGTTGACGGATGTAATCCTAGCACTCTGAGAGGCCAAGGAGGGTGGATTGCTTGAACTCAGGAGTTCTAGAACAGCCTGAGCAAGAGCAAGACCCCATTTCTACTAAAAATAGAAAAACTAGCGGGGTGTTATGACCGGTGCAAATAGTCCCAGCTACTGGAGAAGCTGAAGCTAGAGGATCACTTGAGCCCAAGAGTTTGAGGTTGCTGTGAGCTGTGATGCTACAGTACACCACTGAGGGTAACAAAGTGAGACTCTGTCTCAAAAAAAACTAAAAAAATTAGTGAATTTAATGTAGAAACAGTGATTACCGTAACTGCATTAATTTAAATAAAGATGTTCTCCTTAGAAACTCAATGTCTTAAAAACAAAATCTTTACTTTTTACCTTGTATTAGGTAACTTTTGTTTTGTTTTTTTTGTTTGTTTGTTTGTTTGTTTTTGGCCGGGACTGGGTTTGAACCCACCATCTCCTGTATATGGTGCCGGTGCTCTATTCCTTTGAGCCACAGGCACGGCCCTAGGTAAATTGGTTTTTTTTTTTTAATAATTATTCTTCTAGGGCGGTGCCTGTGATTCAGTGAGTAGAGCACCAGCCCCATATACTAAGCTACTTGGGAGGCTGATGCAGGAGGATCGCATGAGTCCAAGAATTCAAGGTTACACTGAGCTATGATCATGTCACTGCACTCTAGCCTTGGCAATAGAACAAGCCCCTATAGCTGAAACAATTAAAAAAAAAAAAATGCAACGGGTAGAGTATCTAAAGACTAAGCTAGGCTGGGTGCAGGGGCTCACACCTGTAATCCTAGCACTCTGAAAACCTGATGCAGGAGGATCAATTGAGGCCAGGAGTTCGAGACCAGCCTGAGCTAGAGTGAGACCCTGTCTCTACAAAAAATAGAGAAATTACCTGGGCATGGTGGCACACACCTATGGTCCCAGCTATTTTGAAGGCTGAAACAAGAGGATTGCTTAAACTGAGGAGTTGGAGGTTGTAGTGAGCTATGATGATGCCACTACACTCTAGCCCAGGTGATAGAATGAGACCCTGTTTCAACCCATCCAATCAATCAATCAATCTACCTACCTATCAAATAAAGACTAAGGCTGGAATGAGCACCTGCCTACCATGTTCTCCTTTTCAACTTGCCAAGTTCTATTCATCTTTCACAATCTGGCTCAGATATCTAAATGACTGTGATTCTCTCAGCCTGTGCTGGCTTCATCCTCCTCTGTGCTGCCATATCTCTTTTAATACACAGATATTATAGCACATCACACTGCATGGGAATTTTTTATTGACCTCTCTGTTTCCCTAACAAGATTATGAGTTTCTTGAGATATGACACCATTACTCATACATGTATAGATCCCATACCTCTATAAGAATTACTTAACTTAATCAGCTAATTAATTTGCTGCTATTTAACTAGGTGCCAGACATCATACTAACCACTTTGCACATATGATCTCCTTTCATCTTTATGACTGTAAGAGGATAGATGCTATTCTTTATTCCTTTTTTACAGACTAGGAACCATGATGAGAGCGAGGCATCTTGCCACAAGTCATACAGTTAATCAGGAACAAAGATTTGAAAATAAATTAATATTTCAATGACAAGATAATCAATAAAAAGGCCAGGCATTGTGGTGGGTGCCTATAATCCCAGCTACTTGGGAGGCTGAGGCAAGAGAATTGCTTGAGCCCAGGAGTCTGAGGTTGCTGTGAGCTGTGATGCCATGGTACTTTACTGGAGGTAACAAAGTGAGACTCTGTCTGAAAAAGAAAAAGAAAAAATTTTCCAGAATAGAACCTTCTCTAAAGAAGACAGATGCAAATGCATGTGATATAGTTAATAAAGTATGTATTAAGGGGGAAAAAAAAAAAGACAGATGAATGGCTAACAAATATATGAAAAAATGTTCAACCCTAACATCAGAGAAATGAAAATCGAAACAACCCTGATATATCACCTAACCATCGTGAGAATGGCCCACATCACAAAGTCTCAAAGCTGCAGATTCTGGTTTGGATGTGTAGAGAGAAGGAAACACTTTTTACACTGCTGGTGGGACTGCAAACTAATACAACCTTTTTGGTAGGAAGTATGAAGAATCCTCATTTGATCCTGCAATCCCATTATTAGGCATCTACCCAGAAGAAAAAAAAATCATTTTATCATAAGGACATCTGCACTAGACTATCACAGCTCAATTTACAATCGCTAAAATGTGGAAACAACCTAAATGCCCACGAACCTAGGAATGGATTAACAAGCTGTGGTATATGTATACCATGGAATACTATTCAGCCATTAAAAAGATGGAGACTTGACATCTTTTGTATTACCTGGATAGAGGTGGAACACATTCTACTTAGTAAAGCATCACAAGAAGAGAGAAGCAGGAATCCAAGGTACTCAGTTCTAATATGAAGGCAGTAGATGATCTAATACAAGGGGGGGTAGAGGAAGGAGGGAGCAGGGAGAGGTGAGGAAGGAGGGGATATGGGGGGGTTGTGGTATAAGGCACACCTCCCAAGGGTGTGTGCCTATAAGAGGGACTTCACCTAACAAATGTAATCAGTATAACCTAGTTCTTTGTACCCTCAATGAATGCCAAGCAATTAAAAAAGTTTCCAAGAGAAAAAAAGAGTGGACTCTAGACTATTAGTTGAGATGATATGGCCTATTTGGTGTCAGACATTGGGCTGTGTACCTCGCTGAAATCATTTATTTAAAAATAACTTCAGTTTCATGAACTTTCCATGAGATGTAGATAAAACAATAAAGAAACCAAAGCTCAGGAAAGTTATAAAGTCTGGGGAAATTTTGGAACTACCACTATGAGAAATATTAGGATTATGATTTTTTAAATTTCAGATAAACTTGAATAAATGATGTTGATGATCGTCACTTCAACTGAAGTTAGGGTTCATGAAATTTTGATAAATCAAATAAACACATTATGTATACACACACACACACACACACACACACACACAAACATATACAGGGTGCCCATACAACTATTTTGAATTGCACATGAACTTAATGGACACCCTGTATATACCTGTATACATAATACCTAGTACACACACACACACACACACACACACACACACTTTATTCAGCTATTTTTGTCATTCCAGGAACAAAGAAAGTGTTGCAGACTGTCAAATTGTGAAGAGTAGGCAATTTGGGGAGTAGGGAGAGAACTGAGAAAAACTTCTGATTGTTATTAAAGATTTACAGAAATGGCTAATTATAGATTCTAATCTGAGGAGATGGATTGAACTCCACCCAGGTTAAATTCTGCATCAAGCCTGAATGTTCTCGATTGTATAAAACTGGAGAAAATCGCCAACAATTTTATCTTGTGTCACTATAAATTCATGACCCCCCACCTCCAATATGGCCTTCACGCTGCCTGGCAATTAATGATATTTCACTTCCTAAGTCTCTCATTCACTTCCCACTCCTCACACTTCTGTGGTCTCCCACTTGATGACCTTGCTTCCTCTTTCATCCAGAAACTTCAAGCAATGAGAAGGAACATCCCACACGCTCCTTCACTGCCATCATCCACTAGCCTGCATGAGTGTCAGTCTGCTCAGCCTCCCCTCCTGCTGCTGTGAACGGACCATGCACCTGCCTAAGGCCAGCCCCTCCTCCTCTCCATCAGATCCCATCCCTTCTTCCTTACTTCAGTCAGGAGTCCTCCAACAAGTCTCTCATCTCTCCCTGGTCATCGATTTTTTCCTTGCTAGTGGATGGTTCCCAACAACATCAAACATCAAACGTGCTGTAATCTTTTCCATCTCACAACAGAATGAAACAAACCAAAACCCAAACCTTTAGTTGAGTTTATATTCCCCCACCACCATTTTTCTGTGCCCTTTCAGAACAGCTCCTCCAAAGAGCCACCTGTTCTCAACCTCTAATTCCTCTACCCCCCTTCTCTCCTGAGTCCTCTTCAACTGGGCTTTCAACTCTCTATGGATTACACCGAAACTCTTCCTGTCAGGACACCTCCATCCTCCACGTCGTTAAATGCAGCACTCATTCCCAGACCTCACCTTCGGGGACCCTTCAGCGTTTGACGCAGATGATGTTGCCTTCTGCTTGAAACTTTGTTTGCCTTCCAGAACATCATGCTGTCCTGATTGCTCCCCCTTCTCACTGAATTCTTCCCTGCCTTCTTTGCTGGTTTGTTCTCATCACCCCCACCAAAAGGCATTCAAATTTAATACCTTCAAATTTAGAATAAATCATGTGGTTCTTTTTGTAACAGACATGCTATTCTGATTATGTAATAGCTTGTGTATCTGAGCATATACCACCTGAATGAAGGAGGAGTGTCAGACACATTCTGTGCCATCTGGGGATCACAGGACCTCACCTCCACACAGATAATCTGCAGTCACTCATCAGTCCTTGTGTGTCCTCTCTGTTGCAGTGTGCTCCTGCCATCCAGTTGGATCAGCTGTCCTTCCTTTCAGCTCAGTGACCTTCTGTGACCCCAGCAATGGTGATTGCCCTTGCAAGCCTGGGGTGGCAGGCCCACATTGTGATAGGTGCATGATGGGGTACTGGGGCTTCGGGGACTACGGCTGCCGACCTTGTGACTGTGCAGGAACCTGCGACCCTCTCACTGGAGACTGCCTCACCAGGTGAACACGCCTGGCTCTTGTTCTTGTCTATGTGTATTTCAGATTCTTTTGAAAATATGGGAGTGACTTGGAAAATCTTGCATTCCATTAGCAGACCAAAGATCTATTTGCACATCTCTTTAAAGAATTTTTGTTGGCCTGGCATGGTAGCTCATGCCTGTAATCCTAGCCCTCTGGGAGGCCAAGGCAGGTGGATCACCTGCACTCAGGAGCCGAGACCAGCCTGAGCAAAGTGAGACCCTGTCTCTACTAAGAATGGAAACATTAGCCGGGCGTTGTGGTGGGCACCTGTAGTCCCAACTACTCAGAAGGCTGAGTGAGACAAGAGTAGCGCTTGAGCCCAAGAGTTTGAGGTTGCTGTGAGCTATGACGCCATGGTGCCTTACTCAGGGTGACTGATTGAAACAATGAAAAAAAAAAAAAAAAAAAAAAAAAAAAAAAAGAATTTTTGTCAAATCACAGTTAAGTATAATAATCTGTTCCTGCAAGATTCTAGAGATTGTCTAGTTCATTTTGCAAAATAAATTATTCTTCTTCACAAATAGTTTCTTAAAACACTATTTCTGGAAAGTGAAAGTATAGGAAAGTAGATGATAAGGTTTAAATCTCTACAAAAATCAATGCATTTCTTTTCAAGTTCCACAAAGTGCTTTACTAACTTCTCCATCATCTTCTGTTTTATTGGCAGCACAGACATGGACTGGTACCACGAAATCCCTGACTTCCGGTCCATGCACAATAAGAGCGAACCGACCTGGGAGTGGGAGGATGAGCAAGGATTTTCTGCACTTCGACACTCAGGTGAGACACATATACCCAGATATCGTATTTCCAGGTCTGCTCTTAAGTGACAGCGACGTGTGACAAATCAGGGTGTACCTTTTGGATGCTGTGAGGGAAAGGAACACTTTAGTTCTAAGGTTTAATAAAGTAGTGACCCACCCCCACTAAGTATAAAACTGTGAAATATAGCTACTGGATATTTTAACAAACTTGTAGAAATTTTCTGATTAAAAAAATAAACTCGTAAACAAATTTTCTTATTATTAGAGTAACATAGGTAGTTAGCACAGAAAGTTTAGAAAATGCAAAACATCACATTAAAAATAAAGTCACAGGCCAGGTGCGGTGGCTCATGCCTGTAATCTTAGCACTCTGGGAGGCTGAGGAGGGTGGATTGCCTGAGCTTATAGGTTTGAGACCAGCCTGAGCAAGAGTGAGACCTCTTCTCTAAAAATAGCCGGGCATGGTGGCAGGTGCCAGTAGTCCCAGCTACTCGGGAGGCTGAGGCAAAAGAATCACTTAAGCCCAAGAGTTTAAGGTTGCTATGAGCTGTGACGCCATGGCACTCTACCAAGGACAACAAAGTGAGACTCTGTCTCAAAAAAAAAAAAAAAGAATAAATAAAAATAAAAATAAATTCACCTGAAATCTTACTATCCCACTGTTAATACTTTGGTGTTTTTTCCTCTCTCTAAAACACAGTTAAGAGCCAACTGAATATATCAGGTTTGGCAATGTACAGATTCATTTAAAGAAAAAAATATTCTTTTATTATTATTATTATTTAAGTTCAGGCTAATGTGAGGATACAAACAACTGGGTCACAGTATTTGAATTTGTTAGGTAGAGTCCCTCGGTAGACGTGTCCCATCCCCACAAGAAAAAAAACATTCTTACAAACCTGGTGTAACTTAACGTGTACTAAGCAAAAGCTGTATCTAACCTCCTCATATTTGCAGCTTTTTTACAAGTAGAAAACACAAGTAATTTTAACAAACCAAATAAAACAAAATTAAGAGAAATAGAATTCATATTAATTGAATATTTAAAATGATTTTTCTAAAGTCAAAAGACTATTTACCACACAAATATGGTTCTCTGCATTTACCAAATCTGTACTACTATTTTTTCTGACTAACTGTCCTCTGACATTTTTCTGTTCCTTCTTTTGAAGAAGATGCTATGATTCTGGTATGCATACTTAATTTCTGTGTTCTTCCTGCCTCTCTTCTTTTGATATTCTTGACAGAATACCAAGTGGTTCTTTTTAGCACCAACTTGCTCCTTAACACAAACTCAAATATGGGCATGAAATCTTGTGTCAGCAGTTGGTTGTAAGGTACTCAGCACATGATCCAAATTAAATTTATAATATGTTAAATATATTTTGATTATGAAGCATTACAAACAGCAAAAATGTTACAGTGGACACCCATATGCATACCTTCAAAGGGTTATCAAACTTCACAATTTGCCATACTTGTTTCATGTTTTCATTTCTTTCTTTTTTTTCTTTTATTGTTGGGGATTCATTGAGGGTACAATAAGCCAGGTTACACTGATTGCATTTGTTAGGCAAAGTCCCTCTTGCAATCGTGTCTTGCCCCCAAAAGGTGTGGCACACACCAAGGCCCCACCCCCCTTCCCTCTCTCTGCTCTTCCTCACCCCTCCCTCCTCCTTTCTCTCTCTCTGCTCTCCCCTTCCCCACCCCCCATCATGACCTTAATTGTCATTAATTGTCCTCATATCAAAATTGAGTACACAGGATTTATGCTTCTCCATTCTTGTGATGCTTTACTAAGAATAATGTCTTCCACTTCCATCCAGGTTAATACGAAGGATGTAAAGTCTCCATTTTTTTTAATGACTGAATAGTATTCCATGGTATACATATACCACAGCTTGTTAATCCATTCCTGGGTTGGTGGGCATTTAGGCTATTTTCCACATTTTGGCGATTATAAATTGAGCTGCAATAAATAGTCTAGTGCAAGTGTCCTTATGATAAAAGGATTTTTTTCCTTCTGGGTAGATGCCCAACTAGGATCTATAGAGAACTCAAA
>CAUYPK010039158.1:0-35529 GCA_963574355.1 Loris lydekkerianus | reverse complement strand
ATATTTTCATCACACTGGTTAACATAGCCTTCCTGGCATTTTCTTAGTTATTGTGTTAAGACATTTATATTCTACATTTACTAAGTTTCACATGTATCCTTGTAAGATGCACTGTAGGTGTAATCCCACCAATCACCCTCCCTCTGCCCATCTTCCCCTCTCCCTCCCCTTGCTTTCCCTCTCCCCCATATTCTTAGGTTATAACTGGGTTATAGCTTTCATGTGAAAGCCATAAATTAGTTTCATATTTGGGATGAGTACCTTGGATGCTTTTTCTTCCATTCTTGAGATGTAAGCTCTATTATGTATTGCTTTTGAAATAGATTGGATATTGAAAAAATTTTTAAAGCAAATTGAAAAACCAAGTCATGCTTACATTTGCTTTTTATTCTCTAGTCACAAAAAAATAGAGATTTATGAAATTAAAATTGTTTTCTGTTATTTTAATTTCGTTTTACAGACAACTGTAAAACAGGGAGTTAATAATGTTGCCTGTGAGGACTTTGATTATACTTAATTCACTTATAATGGTGGTTATATTTTTCATGTTTCTCAGTCCATACATCCCCAAAGCTCAAGGATCTTATTCCTGTGATAAAATTGTTATGTAAGCCTTTAGGCCTTTAGTATACTCAAAGAATATAATACAGAAAAGGTACTGCTTCTCTATGGAGTAAATAAATTTAAGACACATAATCTATCTCTGTGGTGAAATGCAGATTTTCCATGAGAAGACAAATCATTCATTTAAATCAGTTGAGTAGGATAGGACTAAAAGAAAATACATACGGTTACAGTTAAGGTTCAAAAAAAAATCATGTACAAAAAGTTGCCTTGGCTTTCAGCCTAGAGGATTTTCATGAGATTGTCAATCAGATATATTTTTATTCGATTTAATCTTGTACTCTTCGCAAAAAGGGACTCCTAGGGAAGAGTTGGGAGAATTTCTAAGTGGATCAGTACTCCCAGATTACAAAAAACTAAAGCTGGCTTGGTGATTTTGGCAATGGTTGGTGAGTGAATTGATTCTATGTCCTTGACTTTTATCATCTTTAGATTTTTTTCCTTACCAATGAGATACCATGCAAGTCATTTGTGTATTTAATTTTTATTAAATGCTGACAAGGAGCGATACTGAATGAAAAGATATCCTTGGTCTATTCAGAAAAATACTTCAGAATCCCTTGCCATGCTTTTATTATTGCTATTGTCCCCATCACTTCTGGATAAACAGGAGTTCTTCTAATATCACCTTCCATGATAATCAGTTAGTATATTAGTTGTGTTTCATTTGAAGACAGGCTGATAGTGACTGACAGTAACATCAATAAATCAAAGAACAGTCAACACATTTTTTCCTATAGTCTTTGCTTCTTTTCCTCTTTTTTTGAAATTTCAGTTTAAGATGAGGGTGCAAATGTTTAGGTTACATTGCTTTCATTTCTAAGGTAAAGTTCAAGTTGTAGTTGAGCTCCACACCCAGGGGGGCTTGCTGAACACCCTCACATTGTACACAGTAGGTGAGATCCTGCCAATTACCCTCCCTCCTCCCCTTCCCTACTGCCCTCTTCCCCTCACTAGAATATACTTGTGTTTTTCTTTTGTGGCGGCATATCGTTTTTTATATATTTGGTTTATGTTAGTTTTGAGTACATTGGATACTTATTTTTGCATTCTTGTGATATTTTACTAAGAATGTATTTCAACTCCAACCAGGTAAATATAAAAGATGTAAAGTCTCCATCTATTTTATGGCTAAATGTCCTTTGCTTCTTTATTGTCTTGATTCTATCTTTCCCTTGCTACCAAAAAATGAAAGTGCTTCTTCAGTATTAAAGGAAAGTCCTATACTGTCTTATTTCACATTTTATCGATTATTTAATTGGATGTCATAAGCAATCCTGTTCATTCCATAACATGACTCACTACACCTATTTGATTTCCAAATAACTGAGTCATTAAATTTATAAAATAAAAATTGTATTAACTTCCTCTAAGAATTTAGGTACCAGGTTCACGTAATTTTCTTTATATGTGGCAAAAAAAAAATTAAAATTTTCTGGGAGGCCACCAATAAAGGATTTCTGATGATAATTATAGTTGCTACACTGGTTCTTTATAGGTATTAGAATAATTCTAATTTCAAAAACATAGAAATTTTAATCTATGTAGAACTATTTTTGCATAATATATTCATGATAAACTACCTTTAAATCAAAGGTGCTCAAGAATGTATTATCATTAGCTTTTATTGCCAGAGTAACAAAACATACCATGGTTCACTTTGATAATAACCAAAAAGAGTTTTATCTTATGAGAACTAAATTAATAAATACATTAATATTTTGCTTTTCACTATAAAGTATTAGAAAATAATCTGGCATAGAGTTTCCATGCATCTTGCCTCAGCTTACACTCAAGACTTTCTTCCCAAGAATGTTGAAAAATATCCCCTACAGCCATGTAAAATAGTCTCTCTCTCCCAGGATAAGGGAAGATCTGTTTCTGGACTATAAAATAAAAGTAATTGTTTTCCTTCGGTACAAATATTAGGAAGGTTTTCTAGCTTCCTTTTCATAAGATGGGGGGGGGGGGTATTGGCCTGTGACACAAACCTACTGGTGTGCTGTGTACACTTGGGTCCTACCACATCAATCCCCCACAGGACTGAGGAGCCAAGAGAACCAATGCAAACCTGAAGTACATGCTGTTTTCTGTGTTGTGAGTAACAAAGTCCTTTGCCTCATACCCCAAAGTCCCCAGTCTGCCAACATCTATAAAACTGTGGCAGATTAACTTGTTAGCTTGCAAGTAGGGAAAAATCTCAGACTCTTCACAGTCTTGAACATAGAAATGGTAGGTAGATAGCAATTATGTCTTAATTAAAGAACACAAACCACCATGTAAAACTGAATTCCATTACTTAGGATGAAGTTTTACAATTTTCTTTAGCTAAAGACTGCTACAGTCGATACTCTGTTGTACATAATTAAAATTTTTAAATACTGATTTAATGCTATTATAATACCTATATACCTTATGTCAGTAGGTGTTATTTAACAGGTCTTGATCCTTTTTTTGGAGGGGGGGATAAGGGAGACATAAACAAATTTTTTTAATCATATTTAATATCAAAAAAGAATTGCATCACTAAAAATTAGCAGATTTAACTAAAACAAAACAAAATCAGTGACACTATGACCTGACATTTCCTGACATTGCTCTGCTTTACCAAGTCCCTTAATGGAAAAAAAATGTATCAATATGGGCCATTAGATGAAAATAATGACAGAGTAGATTTCATCTGGACAATTACACTGAAATACTACAGCTGGGAAATACCCCATTCTGTTAACAAAAAGTACTGTTCAGTCTATCACAACTCGTGAATCAAACCACACCAACCACTTTTCCTTCCTCTCTTTCAAATGATAGTGAGAACAGCAATGAAAGATACTATGCAATATAAACTATAACATAAAACTAAAAAATAAATCAATAAACAGAGGGAAAAAAGGAAAATCCTGACCTGCCCGAGGGGGTGAAAAAAAAGGAAAAAAGAAAAAAATTTCCTTTCTCTCAAATTCTGAAAATGATCATTTTAACCACTCAATTAGCTTAATTACCACTGACTCTGCCAAAACCATAAATTTAAATTTTTCCCCCACAAAATCCCTAAAATATTCCATGTTCCTTTACTAGTATGCAAGTTAAAAGCAGGCATCTATTAAAGCAAACAACTTCCCCTCTGCTGAATGATCATTTCTTTAAATCATTTTGAGATCCCAAGCCATAAACTAATTACTAAGTCAAGTGATCTTCAGTGATTTTGAACACCTGCTGCTTAGCGATACAATGACTCAAAATCTGTAACCCCTTTCATGCTTTCACTTTTAGTGTCTGCTACTCCTTCCTAAGTAAGGAAACTTGAAGGTTCGCTGCCTAGAGGTTGTCATCAGGGTCAACTTTCAGCTCATTCCTGGCAATGACATGTGCTGTTTGGGGGTATGCAATGAGAAATAAAAATAACCTACATCAGAAAAGAATCTGGTGAGGACTTTCACATCAAACGGCCTTTCTGAAAAAAAAGACTTCAAATGGCAAGGATGGACCACTGATGTAAATTACAGGCAAAATTTTGAAAATTTTGAAAATTTTAAATATATTCGTGGGCTTTAATTTTGAAATATGTTAATCACTTAACAGAACATCCTGTCTTTATCATCTTGTATTTATAGAAGTTACAATCAGTATGAGGCCTGCTAGTTTGTCACATCCTCTTTTCACTTCATCTCAAATACTTTTCCCTAGAATCCACAGAGTACAAATACTAAACAGAATTGTTTATAGAATCCACCTAGCTTGGATTTTACTTTTCAAGCCTAACATTAGATATATGGCCAATAATTAATTTATATGCCATCCAGAAGAAAAATACTATAGGATAGGGCATGGCTGACTGCCCTAGAGGGTAGCTTTTATAGTCAAGTTTATAATAAGGTAAGTCACTTTGTTTTCATCACCTGGAAAAATAGGGATGTTATAGTATTCCTTTCTAGAAACAAGAGCAGCATAACTTTTTACAAAATGTCCCCCATCATTTAATGCCCCTACTAATGATTCTACTTTTGAAAAATAATAGATATTTTCCCTTCTCCTTCAGAAGGTCAGAGGGAAAAGTTAGCTACGACAAAATATTTTTAAAACTCCATGAATCAGATCAGTATAACATAAACCAGTTCAGTTATATCAATTTAAACTGACATTTGAGGACAGAATTCACTGGGAATGTTGAGAATATAAACAGCATACCAAACTATCACACTTCCATTGGGAGCAATTACTAACCAGCAGATCTGCCTTGTGTTCGGAAAACCCCATTTTCCTAACTTATCTTGAATTGTTTGTGTGATGGCATTGTTTGGTTTGCTTTTGTGGTACAATGTACTGCTTGGTATCCTTAGTATTGCAGTTTACATGAAAATCATATGTTCCTCATTTCTGCAAAGAACAGAACAAAGTGACAAAACTAATAAGGGAGGAGTTAAGTTGGTACGACCATGAAACTTTCGATGAGACTACCAACCTTGAAAACGGGTTACTGAGAAAAATTGAAAAACATTTTAGTTGCAGATTTTGAAAAAGTAGATAAGATTCTCATCTCAGAAGGATAGTTTCTGTAAGGGGATCCAATGAATAGCATAACAGACTTTGAATCACCCAAATTCTTTTCCAAACATATATTGGTGACACAGAAGGTCTTCAAAATAACTGAGAGCAATTTTCTCAATAAATAAAAGCAGAATAGAGTTCCAGATAACCAAAACTGCAATGCTGGTTTTGTGACCTTGACTCAGAATCAGTGGGATGTACCAGGAAACCACAATTCTTGGCAACTGCACATTATATGTACAAATGTTTACCAGATGTGAAGTTTATATGATCTATGCTGTGTAACAGAAACAAAATTGAATGTGCTGTGTAATATGACATCCTAATTAATTCTGTGAGCCAGTAGGCAACAGAATCAGTCTCATATTTAGGCAGAGCCTATAGAGTATTAATTTGAAGCAAAGAGAAAATTCCTAAGCCCCACTACCAACCCCCAATTAAAACGAATCCCATATGCTTGTTAAACCTAAAATTCTACTAAGATTCCATTCTTTACATTAAAAATTCTATCCTCGTAAAATGGAAATCCTCTTGAGTGACATAAACTATTATCAGTTATACATCAGGATAAATGAATTTCAGATGCTGTCTTGACAGTTGGTTCTGATATGATTACATGAAGTTTGGTTGTTTAGATTGTAAGAGAGATGAAAAAAGTCTCCAAGAGATAAAAGTTAATATATAATTCACCACTATTATTTGTCTATTCATCCATTCATTCAACAATTATTTACAGTCCTCTACTATTAATATTTTTCAGGTGATCATCTAAGCACTGAAAATACAAAGATGAAAAATCCTAGTAATGGTCTCAACAAGTATAGGGATTTTGGTGGAAAGATATCAGATATGCAACTATAATAGTAAAGGATGTTAATGGAGGTATGTGTAAGGTTCAATGGGAAATCAGTGGAATGAATACCTAATTCTTGTCTGACAGGAAATGGGTACATTTCCCAGGAGGAGGTAAACTTTCACTAAATGTTCACTTACAAGGGTCCTCCAACTTTTTAAACAGGGGGCCTCAGACCGTTGGAGGGCCGGACTATAGTTTAAAAAAAAAACTATGAACAAATTCCTATGCACACTGCACATATCTTATTTTGAAGTAAAAAAATAAAACGAGAACAAATATAATCACACTGCCTCATGTGGCCCGTGGGCCACAGTTTGAGGACCCCTGATTAACCAGGGATTTGCTAGATGACCTTCAGATGACAGAAGGATGTCAAAAAAAAAAAATGCTTGGAAACAGTAAAACTCAAGATGTATGTGCTCAGTAAAACAGCCTTTCTGGACTGACGTGCCTGGAGAAGTAGGGAGAGGTATGGGGAGTGAGAGAAATGAATGATGGAGAGGGTATTCAGGAACAGAACATGAAGGCATTCTGTGCAGAGTGGACTGGACTTTATCTTTAAAGTTCATTAGAGTTTATGTGCAAGAACTGGAGAGATAACAGAGAGAGATAATGGATGCTAAGCAGAGTGAGTCAAGGTAGATCCTGCTCTGGTTTACTGTTTGCTCTTGAGTGTCAAAGGCTAAGATTTTAACCCAACAAAACTTTATATTGAACAAAACTTAAATAACTAACAGTATAAGAATAGTTAATTGCTGGCTCATTCACATGATGGAGTCCTGGAGTAGCAAAAAAATTCATGTGTCCCAAAAACACACAAAGACATAACGAAAAAGCAAGAGAAAAAACAAAATGCAGAACTGATATAGTAAACTAATTGCATAAAATATATCTTTTGTAGAAATGTCAAAAATTGACATAATAGAATTATGGATATGTTATTTTTTTAATTTTGTAGTATTTTCCAAGTTTTCACTAAAGAATATGTATTATTTTACAATTAGAGATAAACATTTTTTAAATCTATGCATGTTTTAAGTAAAGTTAATATTTCACCAGGAGATGCTCTGAACACATAATTTACACATATCAGAACACATAATTTAATTATCTTATACCAATCAGCATACATTAGGGTATGCTGAATAATAAATATATTCAAAACTCATAGTTAGTGTCTTATAACAGCAAAGACTTATTTTTTGTTCATACTGTAAGTCCACTATCAGCTGGCTAATGGCCCTGCTCCACATTCCTCATTTTAAGATCTAGTGGAAGGAAAATAGACACTTACCATGACAGAGATAAAAGCTCTAAAGGGTCTCGCATTGAAATTAAATGCTCTAGTCCAAAAACATATGTCAATTGCCATTCAACTCATTTTCTAGAACTAGCATGGAACCAGGAGATGTAATCCTACCATGTACCTAAAATTTATTTGATAAACAGAACTAAACAAGAATCACAAATAACTACAAATACATCTCCTACTCCAACAACAGCAGGAGAAAAAAAAAAAAAAAAAAAAAACTGTAAGGAGATTTTAAGAGTAGTCTTTTTTAAAATGAAATCCTGACGGAATATTTGGGCTTTTCTAGATACAAGATTATATCATCAGCAAAAAGCAATAATTTGATCTCCTCTTTCCCAATTTGGATGCCCTTTATTTCTTTCTCTTGCCTGATTGCTCTAGTTGGTACTTGCAGCACCATGTTGAATAGAAGCGTGACAATGGGCACCCTTGTCTTATTCCAGTTCTTAGTAGAAATGCTTTAAACTTTTCCCCATTCAGTATGATGCTGGCTATGGGTTTATCATATGTGGCTTTTATAATTTTAAGTTATGTTCCTTCTATGCCTACTGTATATACTTGAGTATAAGCCGAGTTTTTTCGGCACAAAATTTGTGCCCCCAAAAAACTCGGCTTATACTCGAGTATATACGGTACTTTATTCAGGGTTTTTGTCATGAAAGAGTACTGGATTCTGTCAAATGCTTTCTCTGCATCTAGTGAGGTGATTGTATAGGCTTTGCTTTTTTTCTTCTTATGTGTTGAATCATATTTATTGATTTATGGATGTTGAACCATCCCTGCATCCTGGGATGAAAACCTCAAAGACCACACCAAGAAACTCCTGAAATTAGCAATAAATTCAGCAAAGTTTCAGATTACAAAATCAATGTACACAAATCAGTAGCATTTCTATACACTGATAACAGTCAAGCTAAGAGTCAAATCAAAGACTCAATGCCATGCACAATAGCTACAAAGAAAATAAAATACCTAAGAATATACATAACCAAGGAGGCAAAAGATCTCCACCAGGAGAACTATGAAACACTGATGAAAGAAATTGAATATGACATAAACAAATGGAAAAATATATCATGCTCATGGATTAATAGTATCAACATTGTTAAAATGTCCATACTACCCAAAGTGACTTACAGATTCAGTGCACTCCAACATCATACTTCACAGATCTAGAAAAAATAATTCTGTACTTCATTTGGAACCAGAAAAGAGCCCAAATAGCTTAATCGCTCTTAAGCAAAAGGAACAAATCTGGAAGCGTCACAATACTAGACTTCAAACTATAACACGAGGCTACAGTAAACAAAGCAGCATGGCATTGGTGTGAATATAGAGACATAGACTGATGGAACAGAATACATAGTAGAGAACTCAGACAAAAAACCATCTACCTACAGCCAACTAACTGATCTTTGCAAGAGTAGACAACAATGTACACTGAGGAGGTGAGGCCCTGTTCAATAAATGGTGCCAGGAAAATTGGATAGCCACATGCAGAAGAATGAAACAGGACCCCTATTGCTCACCACACACAAAAATTAATTCAATATAAATAAAAGACTTAAACGTATAAGGTATAAAACCACAAAATTCTAGAATAAAATGTGGAAAAAAACTGTTATACATAACAGCCTAGGCAAAATATTTATTTATTTATTTATGACTGAGATCCCACTGGCAATTACAGCACAAAAAAATGGGACTTGATCAAATTAAAAAGGTTTTGCACAGCTAAGAAAATAATCAACAGAGCAAATAGACAATATACAGAATGTGAGAAAATATTTGCAAACTATGCATACAAAAATATCCAGAATCTACAAAGAACTCAAACATATCAGCAGGAAAAGAAACAACCCACCCATTGAGCAAAATATATGAATAAAAGTTTTTCAAAAGAAGACAAATGGCCAAAAATACACAAAAAAATGCTCAACATCATGAATCGTCAGGGAAATGCAATTTAAAACCACAATGACTGGGCTCAGTGAGTAGGGCACCAGCCCCATATACCTAGCATGGCAGGTTTGAACCCAGCCCCAGTCAAACTGCAACAAAAAAATAGCCGGCATTGTGGCAGGCATCTGTACTCCCAGCTACTTGGGAGGCCGAGGCAAGAGAATCACCTAAGCCCAAGAGCTGGAGGTTGCTGTGAGCTGTAACGTCACGGCACTCTACCAAAGGCAACAAAGTGAGACTCTATCTCTAAAAAAAAAGAATAAGAATAAGAATAAGAATAAGAATAAGACTAAGAATAAGAATAAGAATAAGAATAAGAATAATAAAACTACAATGACCTATCACCTTACTCTTGTTTGAATAGCTTTTATTAGAAAGCCCAAAAACAACAGATTCTGTCTTGGATGCAGAGAGAAAGGAACACTTATACACTGTTGATGAGAAAACACATTAGTAAAACCTCCGTGGAAAACAATATGGAGGTTTCTGAAAGAACTGAAGGTACACCTACTATTCAATCCTACTGCTGGATATCTACCCAAAGGAAAAGTCATTTTATCAAGAAGACACCTGCAGTCAAATGTTTATTGCAGAACAATTGCAAAGATCTGGAATCAATCCTTGTGCTGATCAATTAATTCATAAGTCAATTAACATAAGCCAATCCACAACACACAGATGTTGTGTGTATGTATTTATACACACACACATACACACAACCCCATGAAGTGCTACTCAGCCATATAAAAAGACAAATTCTGCATTGGAAAGAATTGGATACCATTATCCTAAGTGAAGTATCTCAAGAATGGAAAAACAAACACCACATATGCTTCCTAATAAATTGGAACTAACTGATGGACATAGGTATGCACAGACAGACTAGTTATTGGAAAGCAAGCAGGGGAGAGGGATGAAGGGGAGAGACAAAAACCTTCCTAACAGACGCCGTGAACACTATTTGGGTTATGGGCATACTTACAGCCCTACTCAGGCATTACAAAAGTGCTTCATGTAATAAAAAGTATTTTGAAACTTTAAAAAATGCAAATAATGATCCATCAGTAGGTTAGTGGTCTATGATCAATATTGTTTAACAGAATGGAAGGAAAGGGAAAATGTCAGAGAATGTTGCATGTATAAAAGGTAAATATTATAATAATATCATGAATTATCATTTGATATACACATATCAAATAAATACAGATGTGTCACAATGTAAAATTGGTTTCTACCTAGGAGTCCTATAAAAAAAAAAAAAATTGAAAGTGATTATTCTATGAGATCACTGGCTGAGTCAGATATATAGACAACATTGCAATTTCCATACTGGGCTATTCTAGTCCAATGTCCTAGGATGACTATGAAAGATGAGAGGAAACTTGACTATCTTCCATTGTTTAAGCCTGAAAAATCTGAGTCAAAATTTTACTTTAGTATTATGTTCTCTCAATAATGAATTAATTGAGAAATATCACGAAGCAACTTCAATTTTAGCATCTTCCAATTACTAAGAGTATCCTTAGCTTTATTTCTCCTAAAATAGAAAATTTCAAGCTTTCGAAGCAGGTTTTCTTTAATTTTTTTAACTTAATTTTAATTAAATCATAACTGCATACATTTACGGGATACAATGTGATGATTTATGTACAATGTGGAATGCTTAAACCGAACTGATTAACATAATCATCACCTCACTTAGTTTTTGTGGTAAGACATTTATAATATACTCCTAGTAGTACTGAAATGTACCCTTGCATTGTGCACATTCAGTGAAAAACCCACTACATACCCTCCCTTCACTCACCTTCCTCCCTCCACTCTCTCTCCACTCCCTTCCTTTCTGGACTAGATTTGTGTTTATCATTTGTATGACTCTGTAAGTGATTATATATTGGTTTCATAACAGTATTGAATACATTGGTTACTATTTTTTCCATTCTTCAAATTCTTTACTAAGGGCTTGGCACCCATTGTTCAATGAGTAAAGGATTCCTAGTAAAGGAATTGCAGGATCAAACAGTAGGTCAACTTTTAGTTCCTTGAGAATTCTCCATACTTCTTTCCAAAAAGGCCGTATTAGTTTGCAATCCCCCCAGCAGTGTAGAAGTGTTCTTGTCTCTCCACATTCACACCAATGTCTATAGTTTGGGGATTTTGTGATGTGGGCTAATCTTACAGGAGTTAGGTGATATCTCAAAGTGGGTTTGATTTGCATTTCTATAACAATTAAAGATGATGATCATTTTTTCATGTGTTTGTTGGCCATTCACTCATCTTCAGAGAAGTTTCTGTGCAAGTCTCTTGCCCACAAAGAAATGGGGTTGAATCTACAGAGAACTCAAATTAATCAATAAGAAAAGAACACCATTTCTGTTTTTTAATTTTTGATTAACAAGAAGATACATACAATTAGGCCACATTGCTTACATGTGTAAGGCAAAGTCTAAGTTGTAGCTATGTCCCTTGCACAGAAGTGTGCCATACACCCATACATGGTTCTTGCTGGGAAGGAACCCACCAATCCCCTCCCCACCCACTTCTTGGATTCAATTGAGTTTCTCTCTCATGTGAGCAAATTGCTGTTAACCTACAAGTTTCAAATTAGTATTGAGTAAATGTGAAGCCTATCTCTCCATTCTTGTGTTGTTTTACTCAAGAGAGTGTTTACCAAATCTATCGAAGTTGTAAGAAAGGATACAGAATATCCATCTTTTTATGGATGAATAGTATTCCAAGGTATACATATACCATGGTATATTAATCCATTCATGTGTTGAAGGGCACTTGAACTGTTTCCACATCTTTGCAATCATAAATTGGGCTACTATCAACATTAGAGTGCATACTAGAGAGGCTCGTTTTATTGGTTAAGAATAGGCACACTCCTTACATTAATTTAAGTAGCATCTGGGCTAGGATAAATGGTAATATATTTTTATTCTGTATTGCTATTAACATAAAATATTTTCATATTTTATAAGGTGGTAATTTTTTATCCGGCTTATTCTTTGATGATTAAGGAAAGAAAAGACACTTCAAAACCACAACCAATCTCAAAACATCAATTATACAAGTATCTAACGCCTTGTCACAGGCTTACTAGTTACAAGTTTCCAATGCTGTATTTCTTATTTTCAACAAAGAAAATACAAATTTGAAATGTGTTAGTTCTATATGTTTTCTTCTGGGGAAAGTACAACGTTCAAGACTTTAGTTTTGAATTCCTCATTTCCCAAATGAATTCATCTGAACTCTTACTTTCTGTCACCCATGTGAACAATCTATAATTACTTACTTAAATGCAGGGGCTCCAACCAATTTCAATGTTCTCTATCCTTGTCTCAAATGCATTGCCATGCTTTTTCCTACCTACCCTTCATAGCACTGCCAGTTCAAAAGTCAGCCTTTTGTTTCTACAGAAAAATGGTTTGCTAATCAGCCAAGAATAACAAAACACCCTCACGTGCCACAGTCTTCTTTCACCTCCCAGATGGTTCCACTGCCACTTACTAGGGTGCCAAGAGGTTTCCTGAGGAAAAGGAAATCGATGTGAACTAATATAATCTACTACCCTGACATTCAAAAGGACCAAATAAAGCATGACTAACTGCATTTAAAGAACGGAAAACAAAAAGGCTATCCTCAAAAATAACTAACGTGCACATTTTTACCATGTAAAAGGAAGCTCTGGTATGGAAAAACGATAAACATCCTGCATGTGTTAATAAAGGAAGCGCTATATTCAGTTCAGTTACAATAACTTCTTTAAAAGTGATGAGTCGGAATACCCAGTGAACTCTTGGAGTCTCACTCAGCTAGGTGTAGGGAAAAGAAGATTGTACTGGGAGCCACACTGTCTGTATCCCAGACTCAGCAAGGCCACTAAGACTTTGCAGGAACTGGGGCAAGAAGACAAGGCTGGCTAGACGCCAGCATCTCCTCTGTAAAACCAGGGGGTGCGGAGATGAGCAAGCTGAAGGGTCTCTTCATTTCCAATTGGCTATGGTTTATCCGCTAAAGTATTTTATGTGTACCAATAAAACACAAGGTTAACAATTAGCCTTCTAAAACAAAAGCCATTTCTTTCCATTATTCAAAACTGGATCTACTCTATCTAATACATTATGAATTTTCCATAAAATAACATTTTATAATACTTCTATTAAATTTAGAGACATCCAAAGATTCGCACAGTAACATTCCGCTCATTCTTTTTTTATTTTTTTATTGCTGACAATACAAAAAAGAATCTTATGAAAATATGCTTGCTTTTAAATGAACGGCAAGTACTACACAAATCCAACTGAATGTTTGCAGTTTGGTTTTGAATCCTAAAATCTAGGATTTCTTAAACTATTTTACACTGTTCTCAACACACAGGGAAAAAATGTTAACAAATAAATACCACCATGAAATTTTGACTATCTGCCAAGTGGGATGGTGAGAGAGAACTATTTCAGATATTTGAAATGATGGAGAGTGAGGAGAAAATGTACAGTTGGGCATAGGAATGTATTTGATTCTTATATGTAATATTTGAACAAAACTATTCCTGGAATTCTAGAAATTCTCAATAATGTACTTCAAACTGGGTAAGTAATGAAAACATCCCGTGTAAGACCAACTCAAAAGAACTAGAAAACATTCTAGTCTGTAAAACGAGAGCAATATGCAATGTTTAAAAATAATTTTTTAACCTGCTGTGTTCCACTAGTATGATAAACCGAATCATAGGTGTAAATACTATCATTAAATATTTATAAAAATTCTTGCAGGAAGGAGCCCTAAAGGGGATCCTGTTATATAAACTTAAGAGATTAGTATTATTATCAAATCTAATCTGCCTTCTACAAAGCAAGAAACTCATGAGGTGGGAAAGTCTCATGCCTCATTGCTCATTCCAAAGTCAGTTGGTTACGTGCTGTTGTATAGACTTTCAGACTCAATGGTCTAAAGCAGAAACAGCTGCACTGAACTTTGTTCATCCTGGAAAACAGACATTTCTCAAGTCAGTGCCAAGTGCAGTTTCAGAATTACAGTGAGGCAAAATTTCTCCAAAAGGAGATATTCTTATTTTATTATGTCATCCAAATGCTTTTCAGAAGAACAAGATCCCCAGAGCCATATTACCCAATGGTCCAAGGGAGCAATAGCAGTTGTCCACATACTATTTAGTCCAAAATGTTCACTTTATGGCGGAAATAATAAAGCAGACGCCAAAATGACTTTTGTTCCTTTCTGCAGTTACAGGTACTTTAGGATACTGTCAGATTAACACTAAATACAACCTATCCCTAATCCCATGGCCTGTATTACTGGGAAGTATTCCATTCTTATGGGAAGGTCAAAGGAAAATAATACTCAGAGCTGGAAGGAAAAGGATTCTGAGGGCAGAAGAAGGAAAAGGACCCTGACAGAAGTAGATGCTTCTCAGACTGAGAAGGAAATGCTTTGTATAAACATGGAAGAACAGCCTTTTGGACACTATGCACAACCCAAGAGAAGCATGAGGTAGCTGTGTCTAAGAGGTAAGATTCTTTACACTGTCCAACTCTGCAATCATTGGAGGCAAGCTACAGTAAACATGAAAAAAAAAAATCCATATAGTATTAAACACAAGATTTAAAGCACAAAGATAGGCATGCAAATAAAAGTGAACAAATATTCAATAAAAACCAGCATCGCACAGGAAGACCACAAATTCAGCAAATCCAGTAACATCACAGAAATAGAGTTAACAACAGTAAAAAGAAGACAACTCATTGAAATGTAATTAAAATATTTAGAGATACTTGGATGTATATGTAAGAATACCAATGAATAAAAAGAGAAAGAATAAAGTACTATCTTTAAAAAATTGAAAACTTAAAAATGAACATAGTTAAAGAGAAAAATAGCTAGATGGAAAATTGAGTTGAAGACTTCTACCACATTATAATGCAAAAAGCACAGATTTTACAAAATATTTTTTAAAAAGAACTTTCAGAAGGAAAAACTGGTAAGAAACATATGGAGAAACTATGAGAGGAAAAGGGAAAGTAAAAGTTCTCACTGCAAAACAAAGATTTAAGTCTTCACACTAAAAGGATTTCACAAATTTTAAGCAGGTTAAATGATCCAAAAAAGGCCTCTTTCCATCATTTTTTGGCTAAAACCTATAATCTAAACAGTATAGCAAAAAAATCTAAGAGTTTCTAGAGGGGAGGGTGTAGACTGGATACCTAAAAAAATGAAATTCAGATTACCTAGAGATTTTATGTCACCAAAGTGAAGCTAAAAAACAATAGATTGAAATCTCCAGTATTCTACAGGAAACTAATTTTAGACCAACCCAAGGAAATATTTATTTTTGAATATTTTAAACATTAAAGAAGTCAAAAGTTTACTTGCTGCCTTCTCCAAAGGAATTTATTTTATTTTGTTGTTGTTGTTGTTGTTGTTGTTGTTGTTAGAAGATAAAAACTAAGAGCTATGTTTGAGATGGATTTTTTTTTTAATCAACACATTTACAAACCTCTTCCAACTTTTCCAAGATAAACTTCAGTCAAAATTTGTTACTACAAAAAATGTAAATAACATTCTAGAAATAAAATACAAGCTCTAAAACTGGGAGGTAGGTGACTTTAAAGGCATGAAAACACGGGGAAAGTGATGCAAATTATTTAAACATGATAATTGTCTTGGGGGGGGTGATACCAACCAGCTATTAGTAGGAAAATGTATTTTAATTGATACATAGAAATGTAATGGTAAACACTGTTATGTAAATAAGAGTATAACCTCCAGAGATAACTGGTAGAAGAAAATGAAAACAAGAAATTCCAAACAAAGACAGGAAAAAATAGTTGCAGTAATTATAATGAAGAACAACAAAGCATAGTAAAAACATTAAGCAAACAGCAAAGAATGAGTCCAAACACATTAGCATTCAGTCGTGATCAAGTATAAAGAGTTCATTCGCCTATTTAGAATTCAGAAGAATTCCACGTTGTGTTTTACTCTGGTCTGTCCACATGCTGTTTACAAGAAACCTGCCTCAAACTCCATGAATGTAGAAAATAAAAGAAATCTCAGAAAATGTGGAAAATAAAGAGGCATAAACATAATTTACTAGGAAAATGCTAATAAAAGAAAATAGATGTAATACATAAAATGGAAGTCAAGGCAAAAGCCTTTAACATAACCAAGAAATGAATATTTTGTATTTATTGAAGATAAACTTCCTGAGAAATAATTTATGAAACTATATCCATTTTTCTTTACTTTGACATATTTTCCATATATTTTGATATCAATATTTTCTGTATTTTCTACTTATATCTAAAGACAAATTTATTGCTAAACATTTTTAACACTGTTTTGGAATCCAAATGCAACCTTTTCTTTAACAGTGCACATTTAGGATGTTTTCAACATCTTACTTATACAAATAGTATGATAATAAACTATCTAAATATCTAGGGATATTCTGTCTAAAAATAAAAAGAATAGAGAGGCAGTGAGATTGACAATCTGAGTGACAAACCCCCAAACAGCCAAGTCAGATTCACACCCTCAGGCCAACAGACTGAAAGAGAAAGTCATACTGGGACATGGGAATTGATTTATCTTACCCAGCTTAACACAGACACTTTTGTTTTGTTGTTGTTGTGTTTTGGTTTTGTTATTGTTTTTAAGGACTCATCGCTTTTCACACAAATACTTTGAAGAACATGTGCACCATGTTCATACCAGTCAACAGTTATCACCTGCTGTGTCAGACACCGTTCTCCCCTCATTACATGGAGGAAATGTATTAATACATAAAGCTGAAGCCTACAAACCAAATCTTTGCCTGTCCTCTCAGCATTTCTAGTAATGACAACTTGTAAAACAAGTTCAAGGCAGAATTCAGGGCAGAGAGAGCCCTAGCTCTGGTATTGAAGAAGGCTAAAGCATTAATACAATGATAGCCTTCATAAAGTAAGATACATTTGGAAGGATTTACTTGAAATCCAATCACAACAGACTACTGAATGCTTTCCATACTTCAGTGTGTTCTTATACCTAGCCTCTTCCTTTTTCTTTATATTCAAAATCCCTCTTCCTTTACCCAGTTACAGATGGCTAGGAATGAATTTTTAAAAGATGGAGGGGCACAAATCTTTATAGTTTTGCTTGGTCAGTACGTCATAAAGTAATAAGCACTTGATTAATTGAGCTATAAGGATTTTTCCAAGCAAGGTATAGTACTTAGGAGAATTATACAATAGCGCTGACACATGAGGGTTTTCTTTAATAAAGAATTGTTTTATAATAGCAAAACTGGAACTAAAAGGGCAGAAAGGATAAGTTTCTTTCCTTAAATCTTCTGTCCTTTCTAAATGTTTTCCCATTGTCCTCCATTCACCATACGTCCCAAGCATTATATGCCTCTTACAGCCTCAAAAGCTCATTATTCATTTCTTTTCTAAAATGCAATATAGTGGCGCTTCCATCCCCATAAATAATGGAAATGCTCATCTGTAGAGTAATAAAATAGAAAGATTTGAGTCTTCATCCTCAAATTCCCAAACCAATGGCTCCCCCATCCATACTCCCAAACTTCTCCTCTGGACCTCCCTCTGCCTAAGGTCACCCACTCCATGAGAATCACTGTGCTCAGGAGTGTTCATAGTCGCGGCTTGAAAGTTATCCTTTGTCTTAATTGGTCATCTTCTTTGGGACTCTTTTGTTTTTGGCAGGCTTTTGATAAATGTGTTCTCAGCCAACTGACCACTGCCTCTCAGCCAAAAAGCACAACATCCTCCACTGCTACAGTCACTGCTTCCACCCCAGGATTCCAGCCGCTGCATACTGAAATATTTCCGACTTCTCTGCCTACTAAACCAGTGATTCTCAACCAGTGTTCAGTGAAAATTTTTAAAGATCCTTAATCAAATTATTTTCAAAAGAAGTTCAAAGCACATAAATATATTCTTTTTTTTTTTTTTACTCTTTTTTTTAATCTACATAATTTAAGGGTACAGTGCAAGTTTAACTATAGGCTAAAGTGTACCATGAGAAAAAAATGGTTGAAAAACACCATACTAAACCCTCTGTTCCCATCAGGCAAATTATATCCAGCTCCGTGAATAAGCCATATCTATTCCTAGACCTTCTACTCAAAACGTACCTTAATTTGTAATTTACATATTAGTCCTCAGGGTCTGGGGAAAAAAATCATAAACTTGCAGAAACTTGGTGTAAGCTATATGTAATAAAAAGAACAGAGGCAAGAGGGAACAGAAATAGCTATGAATATCAAGAGCATAGGTACCTCCAGTAAACTCACAAGCCTAAGGGTTAAAAACCATTGTGATCAGCTGGTACAAAGCAGGGCTACTGTGCAGATTGTGCACTCACATCTATTCTGACAGAGCTTGTTTCCAGTCTGGTTGGTCGCAGTTTGGGCCTAATTGTTAAATATTAGTAGCCTCACACATAGATGAACCAACAGTAGTGAACACTTATAAAATTCACAAAAAGGAATGAGTCACTGAACACTCTGCCATGCTTGGTACAGGGCAAAAATAAATCGTTTTAAACTTCTTTAACAGGAGCATGAGGCTGCTATCAGGGGAACTCTAGGCTCATGAGATTTCAAAAATAGAAATGGATAAAGGTAAGCTGGATGTGAAACTAATTAAATGGCCCCTTAATGAAGGAGTTAACCCCTGATGCCTTTAGTGTTTTGCCCTTTGCCCTGTCTGATTCTTTGGTCATCTGTAGCTTGAATAACTGCAATGATGGCTTGCAAATCAAATTTCCAGACAAAACAAACCTCAGAAAGAAGTCTAGCTGATAGAATGAAAGACTTTAGACTGGATGAAAAAAAATATCTTAACTAAATAAATAGACCAAGTCCAACAAGAAAAATTTCAAAAGCAACACAGGAGTCTGGGATCTGAAATCTGGAATGTAGATGGTTCAATAGGAATAAATTGGCTCAACAGCATCATGGGGGAGTACACTAAAAGGTGTCAGCAGAGGGTACACTGAAATAAGTAGTATGACGTGACTGTCAAAAGTTAATTTGTTCTTGGGCTACAGTAAGATAAGAACAGGGCCACATCTTGTTTATTCAGCAACTAAGGGCCAAAAAGAATCAAAACTGAATGTGTCCAGGGAAGGCTGAGCAGAATGGAGACAGATCAACCTTCCCTGTATAACTACAAGCCATCTCAGAAAACAAATGGTTTTAGAATATGATGTTCCACTTGGAGTATATTAGCTGTCTTCAAATACTGGCCGCGTGGAAAAAGAAATGAGGCTTTCCGTCACTCTCAAGTACAGAATTAGGTCTAAATCCTGGAAACTCCAGGGAGGAAATTTTCAGTTTAATTTGAGGAAAATTAAATTAAATTTAAGGAAAATTAAACTTTCACAAGTGGAGATTGCTCTAAAACTGAAAATTTCCTATCATTGACGGTGTCTGGCCCTGGATAGTAAGTCTGATATTTATACTATTGGGAGAGGTTTAAAACACTGAGTATTGTTGGTATAATCAATATCTATTGCAAATAATTATTTGTAAAATATTTTACAGCCCTGTGATTTGCACTGACTAGAGTGTGTGTCTAAACTGAACCAGGTTTCAAGAGGCCAGCTCAACCCCCACCTTCTCCATGAAGCAAATCATGATAAAAACACACCAGACCTTTAATGGTACTTATCTCTAGTATTAAACCATTTGGAGCTCAATTATACAGAGTGTTATTTTGCCTTCTAGAACTTGTATGTGAAATAGCCCATTTCACAACTGTCTCATAAGGAACCTGCAGTCAAGGCTTGCCCCAGTTACTAAGAACCTGGTAGCTGCTGAAGTTCAAGTTGCTCCTTGCTTCTCTTGTTTTTCATACAGCACATATTCATACAATTAGCCACATCTCCTTGCTAAGAAAGTGATGAAATACACACAAATGGGAGTTTCTAGGGGTGCACATGAATATCCTAGGGAGGACACAAGGAGTCTCCCTGCTACCCCTACCTCGATATATCAGAATTTCTGCATTTTTCCATTTAAAACTTCCCAACCCCCTATTGAAAATAATGGCTTGAAAAACTGGAACCCATTCTTGCAGGTTTTGAAAATAGTGAATACCCCTTTTCCCATCCCCTTTTACTTGAGAACATATAAATAGAAAATAGAAATCCTAGGAGAAAAGAAAGATTTTGAAGGGAAAAAGCCAACATTTGAAATTCTCTAGAATCTACAGTAACAAACGACAAAGTCTTCCATTCTAGAGAACCAGGGCTATAAGTCTGCTGCACTGCAGTTAAGAAAATGTGCAGTCTCTTGTTATCTAAGTTGATAATCTGAGGACATTCCTTTGGATAAGAAAGGTTTGCATTATCTAAGGACTGGCAATACTACAATAATGAAAGAAAGAAAGAAAGGGAAAACATTTTTTCTTCAGCTAACTTCATGATACATGCTATTCCTTGGGGATAAGATGGAAGAGTAGATAAAAGTGAATGCAGGCACACACTTCTTTTTTAAATTAAGTCATTAGATTCAAATCAAGTTTGAATATGTAAAATTGTAATTGCTTCTCTAATCCTACATGGGCTATTTTAAACCCAAAGCTTAAAAATATGGCTGGTTACTGGAAGGGAGATTTGGAATTTAACTTAGCCACTATATCCCGAATGGGGCAGAAACATTTAAAAGGCACAGACTTACTGACTTATTCAAGCTCAGTCTTTAATACTGTTAAGAGGCCTGGCCAAAAATTGTCCAAGGTGACATTACACTATCCAGCTAAAAGTTGAAAATGTTTAGAGAAAGGAAACACATATACACAAATGCCTCTATTCTAGGGAGGTAACTGGCTAGACATTCATTTAATGAACTAAGTTTGAATGAATCAAAGGGAAAAAATATTCACACTTTTTCCAGTGTTCTGAGATGTGGAGCCTAAACATAATTGATTCTAATTTCCTGGACGATAAAAAAAAAACACTAAAATTACATCAAAGTAGGTGTTATTATAAGTAGTGATTTCTCCCTATTACCAAGCTTTTTCACACAAGCTCCACTAAAGCCTGGGCCTTTAAGAGGTGATCAGGCCCATAGGGGCTTCTCCCTCGGGAAGGGGAGTGAGTCCCTTAGAAAAGAGGCTTCAAGCAGCTTTCAGTCACCTTGCCCTTACACCTCCTGCCTTCCCCCTTATGAGAACACATTTTTCCCCTCCAGAGGAAATAGCAACAAGCCACCATCTTGGAAGCAGAGAGCAGCCCTCAGCGGACCACCCACCCTGCAAGAGCCTTGATCTCAGACTTCACACTCTCCAGAATTGTGAGGAAAATAAATTTCTGTTCTTTATAAATTACCCCAGTCTCGGACATCTCGGTATAGCAGTAGAAAATAAACCAAGACAGATGTCAATGGAAATCTTAGAAATAAACGATCTCAACATTTCTCAGTAGGCTAATTCCCTCCGGACTGTGCTACTCCACATTGATGTAAACTCCATATAGAGAAGCTCCAAGATGGGATTCTTTACATATCCCATGATGGCCTCGAATGTTTCTTCCAACCAAAAAAATGAATAAAACACAAACAGCAAAATGAAAGAACACTTTACGGTCATACACGTCTAAGTCTCCTTTACTAAGCTATCAGCTTGTCAGTAGTAACTAGTGGCAGGCTAGGGTGAAAGACCATTTCCTGGTCCAAGGCCTTCTTGGCCTTCATTCAGTACTCAGAATATTACTCAGTACTTGACAGGCTGTTGTTACTGAAATGGTAGTATAGAAATGACACATCACATAGTGACAGGTGCCTACCTGCTCACATTTCCTACTGCATGCTTGCTGCCACTACAAAAACACCAGAGATGGAATTAGGTTCCAGGTGCCTCGATGTTCCATTAAAAAGCTCTACATCTCACTTTCACTTTTCAGCCCTGCTCGTTCCTCATTTTGCGTGGACCCAAGTAAGAACTCTGCCTATACTACACCACTCTAGGTAAGACAACTACATGGCTATGAACTTAGAGGTACCCTCCCAAAAATCCGGTTGAAAGTTTGACCCCTAATATGATTGTATTTGGAGATGGGGCCTTCAGGAGGTAATTAAATCATTAGAGTGGAGCCCTCAGGATGAATAGTGTCTTTATAAGGCCACAGAGTTTGCTTTCTCTCTCACCGTGTGAAGACACAGCGAAAGACCACTGACTATACTCCAAGAAGATAGCCCCCATCAAGACCTGAGTCATCCCAGCCCCCAGGACTCGGAGAAATAAACTTCTGTTGTCTACACCATCTGATCTCTGGCATTTTGTCTTAGCACATCAAACTAACTAAGACACATGTCAGCCCTGCTCCCCAGTTGATATTTCACTTTGACATTCCAAACCCCAGCCCAGAGTTGTTCGCCAACAAGGGACATGAACAGAGAAGGGAAAGCAAAGGACCTTTAAGGTTGAAAGGCAAACTGACAAGGTGAAGGGTGATATTCTACAGGGACATAGTGGAGAGTTACCTGCATTTCTCTTCTTCACAATGCTTCTCCCCGGGATAACTTCCCCATTCCTTGCCAAGATATTACTTCAAATCTTACTGAACCCTTTCTAAAGATGATGTACAGTGTTATGTCACATGAGAATCAAAAATGGTGTTAGAAGAAATCATGTGATATGTCATGCTATGCTTGGTTTTTTAAGTTTAAATCGGAACTATTTTTGCTTTTCACAGTTTTTCAATCCATATTTACAAATTGGTATTTTTACATAATAAATTAAAGGAAGTTTCCATTAAAAAAATTTTTAAACCTGAAAATTGACTATTAATTGACTCACTAAACTAAACCTAGCAACTTTCTGTCTGAATCCCCTTTAAGCCTGTGGTAAGCAGGTAGCTATTTGATGAATGGTTGGACACTTACAAGGAATGTTCCTTCCTATTTTATCTTTAATATTCTGTCTTCTGGATTCTGCTAGAAAACATGTGCCTAGACACACCCTGCAAGTGAAATCAATAATAAAGCAGCAAAATACATATACAACAAGATTTTAAATTTTTCGAAGAATATTTTAATAAGTTACTTCAAGCATTGAATCACCTTAGTACTTGAAAGTTACCATAAAAATAGATTCTGTACATATGGACTATTTATCTACTCCTGTTCCATAATAAACATAAAACACTACTTTCTAAAGAATATTTTTAAAAGAACAAACTTTCTGTAAAGCTCCAACTTCACAGAGAACTCAAATTTATTAGCAAGAAAAGAACACATGATCCCATTTCAGGGTAGGCAAGGGAATTAAAGAGAAACTTCTCTAAAGAAGACAGACGCAAAATCTATAAACACATGAAAAAAAAGCTCATCATCCTTAATCATCAGAGAAATGCAAATCAAAACTACTTTGAGATATCACCTAACCCCGGTAAGAGTAGCCCACATAACAAAATCCCAAAACCAGAAATGTTGCCGTGGATGTGGAGGAAAGGGCATACTCCTACACTGCTGGTGGGAATGCCCACTAATACGTCCCTTCTGGAAGGATGTTTGGAGAACACTTAGAGACCTAAAAATAGACCTACCATTCGATCCTATAATTCCTCTACTAGGTTTATACCTAGAAGACCAAAATTCACAATATAACAAAGACATCTGTACCAGAATGTTTATTGTAGCCCAATTTATAATTGCTAAGTCATGGAAGAAGCCCAAGTGCCCATCGACCCACGAATGGACTAGCAAATTGTGTACATTATACCATGGAATATTATGCAGCCTTAAAGAAAGATGGAGACTTTACCTCTTTCATGTTTACATGGATGGAGCTGGAACATATTCTCCTTAGCAACGTATCCCAGGAATGGAAGAAAAAGTATCCAATGTACTCAGCCCTACTATGAAGCTAAATTATAGCTTTCACATGAAGGCTATAACCCAAATATACCAGAAGACCATGGGGAAAGGACCAAGGAAGGGGAAGGGAGGGGGAAGGTTTGGGTGGAGGGAGGGTAATGGGTCGGGCCACATCTATTGTGCATATTTTTATCTATAATAAAAAATTAAAAAAAAAAAAAAAGAACATCCACTCCCAATAAAATTATGTGGAAAAATTTGACACAGACTTTAAAATTGATGAAGTCAATACTAAGTATCCATGGATTCTGATAATTGTTAATTTGTCTACTCACTAAGATTTATTTGTAACCCGAAGTCAATGTTTATGGCACTTTTGTAGTCATTCGTGGGCATGTCACGATCAGTGAAATGGTTGATTGGCCTAATGAAAACATTCCGGCTGTGATTTGAACAAGGTGACACTCTGTCTTCTTGTTTCAGCTCTCATGCAGTAGATAAGTATGTCAAGTTTTCCACATTTATTTTGGTGCTTTGGGGATGATTTCACACAGGCAAAAAGTTTGTAGGCCCCACTTGGTAGGCTTCTTCAGATTGTAGCACTTGAAGTGAACGCTTCCTTTGAAACCTACCGTGCTCTCATCTATAGCCACATTTCTTCTGGGACAGAAAGTTGTTTGCATTTATTGTCAATATACTCATTCACATTCTTCACCTTGCTCCCTTGGGTGCCCACACTCCCTTGAGCTGCAACAAAAGGAACCAAATGCTGCATCCAAAACACTTGGAAAAAACAGATGAGAGAAAACATCCTTGCAAAATGGGGTTCA
This sequence comes from Loris lydekkerianus, assembly GCA_963574355.1. Taxonomy (NCBI): domain Eukaryota; kingdom Metazoa; phylum Chordata; class Mammalia; order Primates; family Lorisidae; genus Loris; species Loris lydekkerianus. Next base: position 10,552 of record CAUYPK010039158.1, on the reverse strand, counting down.
GTTTAGCCAATCCTCAGTAAAATAGTCAATTAATTGTGCAATTCAGAGCCATGTTCAATATTACACCAAAGAGTGCCTTCATGTCTTGTGATGAAACAGCCTTCCATGAGTGTCACACTGACAATCTTGTTAGTGGAGTCACCTTCTGTATTTTTTCCACTGCATACATATTTGGTGTGGTCACAATTTCGCCAATTAAGATCATCTGAGATAAAGTGCAAGAAATACTCAAGTTCATTGGGGCAGGCACGTTGAGGAAGGGTGAACCCCTGTTGTGTGACAGAGTACGGGAACTTCACAAGAGCACCATCACCATCACGATAAACGCACCAGCTACCTGTTACGGGTTGCATATTATCATCACTTTCTTCTTCATCACTAGCTTCAGACTCACTGGAACTAACATCACTGCATACAGGAAGAGTTTCTTCATGCTCACCTTCATCACTAAACTCACTGGCCTCAAAAATCCGTGTTGCAGTAGCATCGTCACACACCTTCTCGCTGCTAGTTTCCTACAAGCACAGCGACGCAAATACAGTCACCTGTTTGCATCAAAACTCATGGCCTGCCGAGAAACAGAAAGAGTGCAACCTGCACTGTCCACTGGCTGGAGGCCGTACTACAGGGGAAAACACATCGCACAGCCTTGGACGGTGGAGCAGGCAAATAGGTGAACAAATGCAACCAAAAAATAGGTGGGATGTCTTCCGACATTGGAACAGAACCAGAAAATCATTATGTCAGGCAAGGTCTGACCTAAGATAGAAAGGGTTAATACTATTTGTCATAGTCCATGGATGGGTGTTTTCTGGACAACCCCTGTCTATCCTCTCTAGAATTATACAGAATGGTTTTACTGCCCTAAAAATCTTTTGCACCTCACTTACTCATCCATACCTCCCCTGGCCCGTGGCAGTCAGTGATTCTGTTACTGTCTCCCCAGCTTGGCTTTTCCTTTTCCTAGCGTACTCGTTCTCTGACAGCCTTAGAGGCTTGGCATTCTGAGCGGGTCTCAATCATCTTCCGCAGCTCGTACTGCATTGGCTCTACCCCCTGTTCCCTGCTTTCATAAGTTATTAAAATGGCAAGTTCTAGACACCAGGAACCAGCAGATCCTTTAGAATCCACTTCCTCTCTGGATTTGTGCCTTCTCCTTATTTTTGTCTCTGAGGAAACTTCCTTGCCAGCCCAGCTGTGCATTAAATTTTTTTAATTTTTAGTTTTACTTCAATCTAGTATTTATAATGGGAAGCTTCCTCAGAGAATCTAGTCCTACATACAGTTGGAAGTTGAAGTCCAGTAATTCATTCCTTGGCAGATAACTATAATATTTAGCATCAATTGTGTACCAGGCTTGGACTCGGCCCTCAGGATATGGCAGAGTCCTTCGTGTTGTCACTGCTTTGGAGGCGCCAGACAGAAAATCAGCAATGTGGGGAGTCTGAGACTGAAGGTGGGCACAGGGCACTCCGACCTCCCACAGGCTGGGGGTAGGGGGTCATGAGAGAAGGAGACCACGAAATGACACCTGAGCTTTGTGGGAGTCAGCCAGCTAACACAGGCAAGCCACACAGGTGGTGTCAGCCAGGGGAGCGGGGCGTGGAGAGAACGGCAGATACTCCTGCCAAGTGTGGGCTGGATGATGAGGAATATGGAGAAATGAGGCTAGAACACAGGCAAAGCTGGGTCCATTCACCATAGAAACTCTCTGGGCTGCTTGCTACTTTGCCACATCATACAAAAAGGAGAAAAGAGACGCAGCTTAATTCTCAGAAATTAAGTCATACAGATGACTTGCAGGGTGAGCCGCAGTCTGAGTATTCCTTTTTCTTTACTACCTTGCCCAGATTCTACCTTAAAGCAAGATGGAATAGTAAGGGAATTGCCTCTGTCCAAAAATAGTCCTCCAGTTGCGAATTGTCCATCATGCTTCCTATAACTCTATGGTTAGAATAAAAATTCAACTTAGGGTCTCAGCATCTATCTTTTCCCTTTATATTATAAGCATTATGAAGGCAGGGACTGTAATCAACTTTTTACTGTAACTTAGTGCATGGTAAGTGTAGAAATATAAGTGGAAAGCATTATTAGTCATGCAAACCTTACTGTAGATAAGCTAAACCAGTTTTCTTTACTCTTCACCTTTATTTAAGTGCAGCTCACTGAAAGAAAGGGATCTTTTATAGGAAGAAGAAAGGAAAATTATCTTCAGAGCACAGTACTATTCAGGATAAGGCTGATACTAAGAAGCTGTGTTCTAAGCCTCAAAAGACAACCTAAAACCAGCTGGATTTTAGAGGTCAAAAAAACAATTTCTCTGATTTTTTTTTTTTTTTTTTAGTTTTTTAAGATATGTCCATGCTCCAAGATCAACAAACTAAGAAGCATGAACACATATGAATGAAGTTGAATGTTGTCATTCATTAAACTTATAACCCAGTAAATTTGGCACATGATATTGTTTGATTAAACTCATATGCTAAGGCATTCATATAAGTCACTTGAATTAAAATTACATTTAGACAACTGAATAAAGTAGTTCTACAGACAGCAAGGCATGGGTGCTAACATTTGATTTGGAAATTGTTGTCAATGTATCTATGATGAAGTTTTCAGAAACCTGAGGACACTTCTTCTACAGAATGATTGTATATGGTATTAACTGTGAACTTGGGTATCTGTAGAAGGAATTCTGATCTAGAAGTTGTAAAGAGAATAGAGAAGGAAGAGTCAAGGTCACTAAACTCTTTCATCATTTTATTCATAGAAATCCTACTTCTTTCTCCTCAGTCCCAAACCTATAAGGAAAGACCCAGCTGATCTTTATTGGTATCATAGGACACTCTGGGAACTCCTTGTTTTCTTTCTTTGGAAAACATAGCATAAAGCCAGGTGCAGTGGCTCATACCTATAATACTAGCACTCAGTGAGGCCAAGGTGGGTGGATTGCCTGAGCTCAGGAGTAGAAGACCAGCTTGGGCAAGAGTAAGACCCAATCTCTACTAAAAAATAATAATAATAATAATAATAAAAATAAACAACAACAACAAAAAACTAGCTGGGCGTAGTCAGGTGCCTATAGTCCCAGCTACTCAGGAGGCTGAGACAGGAGGATCACTTGCGCCTAGGAGTTTAAGGTTGCTGTGAGCTATGACACCAGGGAAGTCTAGCCTGGGAGACAAAATCTGTCTCAAAACAACAGCAACAACAACAAAAGAAAACGTAACACAAGAAGGTACCACCCTGTCTCTAGGCAGGCAGACTTGCTTTAGTGGTCAGGGTTAGAGCCTACCTCTCAAAGAAGAGTCTTGGAAAGAGGAGATTGTAGTACATTCCATTGATGGGGAAACAGATGTGTTTTCCTTTGACCCATAGACTTGTACCCTTCTGCCAGTTAAGAAGTGCTTGTCCTAGAATCATGCTTCAGTGACCTGACTCAATAGTGTGAGAGATTCAGATAGGAGCCTGACCTCAGCTTGGCAAGAACGACACAGGTTAACCTTAAATTGTATGCTACTAAAACGTTACCAAAAGAGTGTCCGGAGGTATTTCAAGTCATTTGTGGAGCTGTGTTGTATGCCTCCAGAGCAGGATCATTGGTGAGATAGAGTGCCTGGAAATCCACAGTGTTGTCAAGATTCAGTGACAGCCAAAAGCAGTCAAGCCTGCAGCCAGCATCAGGGGGATTGTTAGAGACAAGGAAGGGTAGAAAGTGAAGAGAAATGCTGGATCTTCCCCAAATTGTCTAATACAGCACTTATCTTTGAATTGCTCTAAAAGCATCTTTTTCTATTTTTTCTTTTAAGTGATTGGCATAAGAACCCCGTGTTCCAGGAAGCAAATTCAATCACCATATTTGCCCTTCTATCAAGCCCATCCTTTTCCACTTGTAAACAGAAACATAAGGAACTTGTTTTGCAACAGACCTAAGCAGTTGTGTGACAGTTTAAGAATTTATGTGCTAAAATAAATTCTTACACAAGTCCTTCCCCTAACCTGACTCTCCACCACAAATATTCTGGTAAATGAAATCTGAAAACAAAATGCTGCATCATTGTGTGCTTATAAAACGAAAAGATATGCCAGGCGACAAAAAAGAATTACAAATTACCCCTCAACTATGCTAATTTTAAGGGGGCGTGTGGTAGAACATTTATTTTAGACTATAATAAAAAATAGCAGAAAGTTAGAAATGCTGATTTAAGAAAAGATACTGCTAAATTGGCACTAATGCAAAGAAAGGGACTAAAAATAATGTTTAAAAAGCCTCAAGGAATGAATATTTTCAAAATTGAGAGAATTTAAGAGTCTAAAATGACAAACTATAACCAGTCTTAGAAATACCTCTAGGGAACTAGATGCCAAAAGTCTTCATTGTTCAAAGGAGAAAAAATAAAAGCATTGAAATAAAAGCTACCCAAAAGGAAAAAAAAAAAAAAAAGAACTTTTAAAACTCAGTGTTTTCACTTAGATCAGTTCTCAGATGCCTGGAGACATTAAAAACTAGCCAGGCAAAGCATTTGTTTTCAGATAACAAGCTATAATAGAGCAAGGAGGGTGGGGTTGATGATTTATTATATCATACATTTTGTATCTCTTATGTCTGGACCTGAAGGAACACATTGGAACAGGTTCAAGCTTTTTAAAATATCTGTAACCAGGGTTCACTTAGTAGGCACGTATTAGGCCACACCCCAAGCTTGAATAAGTTAGAGAGCCCTCCATATGATTTTATAAGGTCACAAAGTTGTCAAGGTGTTATTTTACTGAGCAGGAACCTGATCCACAGTAAAGCGTTAATATGGTTAATGGTTAATTTTCACATGCTTCCATTTCCCTTGAACATTTTATTTTCCAAAAGAATTAAGAGTTACAGTGGGAGGAGTGGGTATCCTTGTCTGGTTCCAGAATAAATATCCAATGTACTCCATATTAATATGAAATCAATATATAAACAATTACATGTTCATAAGAACAATAAAACACTAATATAGTGCAGTTTGGGGGTAGAGGGAAGTGGGAAGGAGCAAGGGGAGAATATTTGGCAGAAGGAGGGAGGGCAGGAGGCAGGATCTCACCTAATGTCCTCATTGTGAGGGTGTGTAACACGCCCCCCGGGTGAGGGCCTCTTCTACAAATGGAACTTTACCCTGAAAGTGAGAACAAGGTAGCCTAAAAATTGTACCCTCATATTAATTTGAATAAAGTTAAAAAAGAGAGATAGAGTGAGAAATTAAAAGAAAATCTGTAAACTATTTGTACGAGGAAAAAAGAGAACAAAGCAAGAACTTTTAAACTGTGTCTAGTATACATGAAAATATGGTGTCCCTAGCCATTTAATCTGGATTTTTAAAAGCATCTGTTGGCCTTTCCAAAACAAAGGAAAAATGAGCCACCAATGGCCTTTATCTATTGTGGCACCATCCTCCAAAATTAACCCCCATTTTCTGTTCTTTACTTTTATAGTGATGTGTTAAGAGATTTTAATATTATACTCTTAAAATACAGCAGAGTTGTCTCCATACAGACTGTCTAGACAGGGCAGGGACTATGTCTGTTTAATTTCATTTCACATGGCAGCTAACAGTCTTGCACAAATAAATGCTTCTGATGATGATGTTGATGTTAGTATAAGCAGGTGGCCAAAATTTGGGGGATAAAGCTTGGTACCTTACGTTAGGACTTTATAGAACAAGCATATATAAGTGTTATATAAAATTTACAAATGTCTGGCTATTTTTGAATAATAAATGATTTCAGCACATTTTATATTTCTTAATATTGGCCCATTAAATATGTTTACATGGAAAAGGAAATATCAGTCTGCCTATTCAGAAAGTAGGCAAGACTCCCTATTTAAGTCTCCTCTTGTCTGAATTATATAAGTATTCTTACAAACGTAAAACTTTTTTTAAAAGAAAGAAAAAAATTAGATGTTCATTAATAGTTTTCTCAATTAGAAAACTATTGAGATTTAATTTCCTGCAAGACTTATGAAAACAAAATTAGAATTTCCACAATGAAACCTATGGCTCTGTTTCTGTCATTCAATGTGCTAGTCCATCATTATTTTAACATATGTTTGAGTATCTGATATATAACAACAAACCGAACAAAAATCCCAGTCCTCCTGGAAGTTATACATCAGTGGAAAGAGACAGATAATGAAAAATAAACACTAAGGTAATTAAATTATGTGTTTTCTTGAAGGTGATTAAGAGAAAACGGAAAACTAAGCAAGAATCAGCATAGGACTGGAGTTGCAATTTTAAGTAGAGTAGTTAGGGTAGGCTTCATGGAGCTGGTGATATATGAGCAGACTCAATAGACAGGAGGTAATTAGCTACTCATAATCTGGGCAAAGAGAGTTCTGGGCCGAGGAGAAAAACAATATATGTGCCCTTAAGTAGGAGTGTTCCTGGAGTGTTCAAGAGGTCGCAGAGGATTGAGCGTGACTAGAATCAAGTAAGCAAGGACAATAGGGAGTGATAGGATAGGGTTAGATACTTACCTATATCTGAGATGAGGATTTGGCTTTTAATTTGAGTAAACTGAAAAGCCACACAGAGTTGCAATAGAGAGGTGACATGATCTGCTTAATGCTTTAATGAAATCATTCTGGCAGCTGTGTTGACAAAAGTCTCTAGGACAGCAAAAGAAGAAGGGAAACCAGGAGCCTATTGCAGGAATGCAGGCAAGACAGGATGACAGCTGGGACTTGGCTGAGGCCAGAGTCTGCACACTCTTCTATATAAAACAAATACCTCCTGATGGATTAGATATGGGAGTCAAAGATGACTGGAAGGCACTGGTTCTCAAAGTGTGGTTACCAGACCAGCAACATCATCCCCTGAGAACACACTTGAAATACAAATTCTTGAACCTCACCCCAGACCTGCTGAGTAAGGAACTCTAGAGGGTGGGTCTTGTATTTTAACAAGGGCTACAGGTGAAAAGGGTGGAGTCAACATTGACTGGAATTGACTATAGTCAAGGCTATAGAGGGAGCAGATGGGTATGGGGAGGACCAGGAAGTGGGGCTCATGTTTGACATGATAAATTTGTGACGTCATAGACATCCAGAGGACAAGTAAGTGGCCGGATGTGGTAGGCCCCCTTGTCTACAAGGATACATTGCAAGACCCCCAGTGGATGTCTGAGACCAAAATAGTACTGAACCTAGTATACACTACGTGTTTTTTCTATACACACATACCTACAATAAAGTTTAATTTATAAATTAGGCACTGTAAGAGATTAAAAACAATAATTAATAATAAAATAGAACAGCTCTAATAGTATACCGTGATAAAAGTTGTGTAACTGTTTTCTCTCTTTTGCTCTCTCAGAATATCTTATTGCACTGTACTCACCTATTTTTGGGCTATAGTTGACTGCAGGTAACTGAAGATCTGAAAATTGAAGCATCAGATAATGAGCCTGAAGTTCAAGATAGGAGGTCTGAGTTGAAAATAGAAACTGCAACACTGATTTTATTTTTCTGAAAACAAAATCCTCCTAGTAATTGGATTTTATCAATGGATATTTACTGTTCAGTGGTTTCATCTTGACTAAAAGAAACGAAAACCAAATAATAAAGAGGAAAACACATAAAAGAGGTATACCACCTTCTACTTAAGTGTGCTGGGAGATTTTGGAGCTTTAGAGAATATATTTTCCACAGCCTCCCTCCATTTATGGTAGAGCAATCTTTTGTGGTAAACTTATCCTGTTTTGCCGTAAGTAAATTGAGGATTCCTAATATGTTAAGGGGAAACTTAGAACTGTCAGATTTCCTAAAGTCATCAAGTTACTAATACATTTCTATATGTTTGTATCATAAGGTGGTGATCCAGAATTGTTCAAGGATAGAGTAGATGCCTTGCTAAGCAATTCTAATTGCATTTTCCTTTCGCAGTAACTTTTACAGAGGGTGAATGATAGGACAGTATGGAGTGATTAGGACAGTATGAGGTTTAGAACAGCTCTAAGATAGGAAATGCCATGAGAAGCATAGATATTTTGTTGTTGTTAGTACAAAATATGTGGTCATCTGAATACAATTTCCACTGTTTTTTTTTTTAATACTATCAGGTATTAATATTGATTCCTCATATAAAAGCACTTATACCATGGCACTCATACAATAAGTTAAATAAAACAACATTAACGAAATAGGCCAGCCACTGAATATTTAAGGGCAGAAGGAAAGCAGAGGGATGTCTCCTAAAGGAAAATGTCATCTTGCAATAGAATGAAAATAAAGAAATAGTAATGCTTCTCCTGACCCTGAATCTATATTCTGTATATTTTTCAAAGCCATGTTACAGGCCTTTCATATACTGCCACCATAGCTGCTGAGATACCGCCTCTTACATTTCACCCAGTGGTAAACTCTGGGCAGCCAGGCCATCCTTCTACAGAGTAATCTGATCTACCTGTCATCATCAGGCGACATCTGGGATCCATCTTATCTTTCCCACTGGATAGTTGATTAACCAGAAAATGTTTTGATTTAGATTTGTATATGGCAGAACTCCATGGATTTTATGAATTATAATGGGAACAAATAAAAGGTCAGATTTTGTTTTTGTGCTTTTAAAGAAGAAAGCTCTGACATGGTTAGAATTGAGTACTTAAAAACTGGAGAGAAAAACAATTATATCAAATGGCTAAATGCAGTAACTCAGGGAATCTTTATCTGACTGTTTCAAAGAAAGTAGATTTTTACAGTGAGGAAGTCCTAACCCAGTAACCGGACACAGACCTGTCAATACACATGTGTGTTAGAGTTTATTGGAAATAGGCAGAGACCAGAGGGAAGAAAAGGATGAAATTGCTTTCTCTCAGGGTGGTGCCTGTGGCTCAGGGAGTAGGGTGCCAGCCCCATATACAGGAGGTAGTGGGTTCAAACCTGGCCCTGGCCAAAAACTGCAAAAAAAAGAAAGAAAGAAATTGTTTTCTTTTGCTCCATGTGTGCTTGATTGTGTTTTTAGAGATATATGAGAGCCTTGAAAATGGGAGTCTTCAGTCCAGTGCGTTCTTTACATACTATGCGTTTTGGCCAGGTCCTTGATGGGAGATGGGGAGGGGGTAGGATATGTTTGGTGAAGACAGCTACTAGGTTTTTTACTAATTTTGTCTTCATTGTTATTTTCTATGAGCCAAGCTCAATGCAAATATATATACATATATAAACCATAATTCATTTGCTTTCTTCTTCATTTTAAATATCCCAATTGAAAACTCATAATTCTTAACATTAGGGTTTTGTGAGAACAGAAATCTCACATTGTATCTGTTCAGTACATTCTATATTCAGTATAGAATGTCTAAGCCTTAAACTATATTGAATACCACCTCTTCATGGTTAAAACTGATGGCTCGTGGTACCATCCAGCATCTCTCAAAAAGCTGATAGTTTCAAAGATGATACTCAGTAAAAGATGTTAAGTATTCTTCAAAGCAGTTAGGTCATCAGTTTCTAAATCTGCCTTTTAAAAGGATCAAGAAGTACAGAGGTTTCGTGGACCAAATCATAATTAAAAACCGAAAAGTTTATAGATAGTAAATCTCTATACAACTAAGAGTCACTCTGTTATTGTTGTTGTTATTAAAATATTTGTGGGACAAGAGGTTACAATGACTTTGCTTGAGTTTCCATGCTTGCAGCAGGATGCTTTCAGATGTATTAAAGGGTCAATGGATGTCTTAAACTATGCTTGAGATGCTTTGGGTTCAAAGAACGTTTTGCCAAATCCTTCTTCCCTTAATTTTTAAACATGTGTATTTCAAGGGAAATTTGATTCATATGTTTCTGATTCATTTACACTTAAATCATCAAAATGTTATTTTCTAAGAGCTATTTGATGTCCAAGAAGCTTTCTGAACCTGTTTCATAAGTCCTCTTAAGTTCTTTTTTTTTAAAACAGGAAGTTGCATTTTGCCAAGTACAAATAAACTCAAACATTAAAAAGGTTCAAGTTCAGTTTCCAACTCTGAACTCCAGGCTTTAAGTGCATTTTCAACTTAGCAAAATATATTTTCCCACTCTTACAAAAATATGGGCAGAAAGAAAAGACAGTACTGATAAAAATGATTAAAGGTATTCACAAGTATCATTATTCTCAGAGATATTTCTCTAATTCAGAAAACTTGTAGTAGGTTTTCTTGAAGCCATTTCAATATAGGTGAATCCTAAAATACTCAATAAGATCCTAACAAACAGAATCCAACAACACATCAAAAAAATTATACACCATGACCAAGTTGGATTTATCCCAGGCTCTCAAGGCTGGTTCAATATACGTAAATCTATTAATGTAATTCAACACATAAACAAACTTAAAAATAAAGACCATATGATTCTTTCAATTGATGCAGAAAAAGCTTTTGATAATATTTAGCATCCCTTCATGATCAGAACACTTAAGAAACTTGGTATAGAAGGGACATTTCTGAAACTAATAGAGGCCATCTACAGCAAACCCACAGCCAATATCGTATTGAATGGAGTTAAATTGAAATCATTTCCACTTAGATCAGGAAC